>CM075768.1:39262965-39295465 GCA_037974665.1 Ehretia macrophylla
TCATCCACTTACTGCTCCCAATTCGGTGTACTCCGGATGTACCCCGAAATCCTACAACCCAACTCTCCGAGGGTGAAATGCCAAGCGAGAAAGGGAATTGGACCATGATAGTCACGGGAGCACCGGCAAGCCCTGTACCGCCCGACGTTCGTGAAACGCTACCATGCCACAATGAAAGGTTGCAAACTTGTATACAATGTATATTTATACCATTTAACAATTCACATTAGGAGGGCAACAAATTAGGTTGACTCCGTGCAATTTCAAGTTCACATATTGCCAAGTCAACGAACGAGGCATGCTTAACACGAATTTTCACATTGTAAAACACATAGAGTTATATGAACTTTAAATGGGCAGCCAAGTAACACATGTAAATCAAGTCATATAACTCATTTCAGGGTTCATGTATCAAGTATTAATATTATACAAGTATGCAACGACGTTTACATGAGACCGGGTACAAGAAAAGTTTACTTATCAACATGTAATCATCGGAAATCACATTTAGAGCTATAAGGACAATTACGGGCTGCCTATTAATCACACAATTTAACTTATTTAACCATAAGATCATTTCTTAACAAATAGTCATAAGCGTTAGGGTCTCAATTCCGTGCTTAAAAATGCGATTAAGCAAATCATTCATCAATTAATGATCCCAAGCCATACATCAATCAAATTAAACAAACTCAACCAACCACAATAGTCCATACAACATCTAAGTGCCACAATTCCAAGCATTCAATACCTCAAGCAAGGTCTCAACATGATTCCAAGCATATCACTAAACAAAAACCCCACTGCAATGGTCTGTTTTTCCACATTCAAGTAGACAAGCAAATAATCTCCAATTTCAGTTAACCAAATGTCCATTGAATCTTAATGATTTATTTAAATCTAGGAACAAACCTCGTTATATTTGGAGTTCAGACTTAGGAGTTATGGCCAAAACCGTGAGATTACGCAAAACTGTCCAGTTTTAGACACATTACGATTTTTGCTCTTTTGGAGGGTCTTAGAGTCAGCTTTAGCTTTGTCCTATTTCTGACAAAAATTTCCGGAACTGCAAAATCTTGCAACTTACAAATTTCATGCATTTTTATCAACATTTACTAGGTCACAAGCACTTCGTTCTACAGAGTCAGTAATCTGCCAGAAACCTATTTCATTTTTCCAATTTTTCCAAATTTAGACACCTTTCGATATTTTGCCATTTTGGGGGTCTTAGATTCAACATTGGCCTTGGCCTATTTCTACAAAAAAATGTTCATAACTGACAAAACTAGGGACCTACCAATTTTCACGCATTTGTATCAAGGTTTACTATGCCAAATGCACTTCATTCTACAAGGTCAGAAAACTGCCAGCAAAAACATTTTTTACCTATTTCAAGTTCTAGCCATTAACATGCCATGCATGAGTAGATAAGCTCATATACACACATATAAAACAACTACAGAGGTAAATATAGCCACATGAGAGCATGCATGTGAGTTTTGAAAGCTTTTAAAAGAGTTTAACCCTCACCTTAGCCTATTGATGGATGAAAATGCACAATGCTTTTGAAATCGCACAAAAGGTCTTCCTTCCTTGCTTTGGCTGAGTGGTATCTTGATTTCCTTTAAATCCCAGCTTAGTTAGCTTATGCTTAGTGTGTGCATGTGATTAGAACAAAAAGAAATGGAAGAAAACAATCAAAACTTTACCTAGGCTGAAAATGAGAGGTTTGAGAGATTGTGTGAGTTTTCTTCCTATGTTGCTTGCTTGTGCTTGCTATGGCCGAGCTTGGGAGAGTCTTAGAGAGTTGTTAGGAGTCTTGAATGCTCAAGGGTCAGCCATGGTCGAAAATGAGAGAGAATGAGAGAGTTGAGAAGCCAAATGAATGTTTGAAGATGTTTAATTGTTGCTTGTGTGTTTGTGTCGGACTTAAGCTTTGCCAAGGCTGAATTTTTGTGTCATTTGAGCATCTTTTGAATTGTTTTAGCATGTGGGTTGAGAGGGCCAAGAAAGAGCTTGGGTGTTAGTAAAATAGTGCATAGGTGCAAGGAAAAGCATGACAAGGTGTAAGAGAATGTTGGGTAGAATATTTTATAGTTAGTGGGTTTTGTGGAGAATTTGATTTAGGAATATAATATTGGTTAGTGGATTGTGTAGGGTTATTTAATAGTCTAGTGCTTTGTGTAGGAATCTTTTTTGATTAGCGTGCAGGCACGTATTCTTAGGTTCTAGGACATGAACTACGAGATAGACACGAACTACAAGGTACAACATGTACTTCAAGACTAAGGCACATACTTCAAGGTAAATGCACGGATTCCAATGCAAATGTACGCAACCCTAGATAAATGCACGCAAACTAATCCAAGCACGTAATTCGATGCAATGTACGTAAATCAAGGTATGACACTTAAATCTCAGTTAAGACACATAATTCAAGGTTAGGGCACATATATCTAGGTATCGCACGTAAGTCGAGGATTAGGGCACATAATTCTAGGGCAAGGTACATATGATGAGGCATGCACAAAAAACAAGACATGGCACGTAATCGAAGTTCAGTCATATAATTCTGTGTCTAAGGCACGCAAATCGAGATAAGACACATTATTCGGGGTAGGGCCTCACATGCGCGCATGGGGTGCCCATGCTGCACGATGGTGCTCTCATTGGGCGTGCATGACGCACGATGGTGCGCGCATGTATCCCGCATGCCGCACGAAGGTGCGCGCATGGGGCGCCCATGCCACAAGATGGTGTATGCATCGGTCGCGCATGCCGCACGATGGTGAACGCATGTGGCCCGCATTCGGCATGAAGGTGCGCGCATTGGGTGCCCACGCCGTACGTTGGTGTGGGCATCGTGCGCGCATGCCGCACAATAGTGAGCGTATGTGGCCAGCATACAGCACGAAGGTGCGCGCATAGGGGCGCCCGTGCCTCAACTTTGATTTTTCCCTATTTTTTGCAATTATTAAATATTAAAAAAAAAAATTTCGAAAACAAAAATCTTGAAGCATTTGGATATCATATGTTATCAATAAAGAGCAAGTTGGGTATGAAAATCATGCCACATGGGAGCATTTAAAATGTAAAACACCCATTATGAATCTCTAGCAAAATGTACATTACTGCTGTCACTTAGGTTTTTGCATCTAAATGTACTATAGGGGGGCATGTGGTGTCAAACCACCTGGTCGAGGTCCATGTAAGGGGACGTTGTGGGCATTTCGTGGAACATTGTGGGCTATATCGTGGGCTATATTGTGGGCAGAAATACCTACTTAGTGAATCACGCCGAGGTATTGCATTGTATACCCGTGCGTTAGGGTTATGCCACCCCCGCCTTGCGTCCCCCGGCATATCCCTTGGCGCAGCACCAGGATGGCTAATGAGGAACGCGGTGGGTTCCCTAGCCCCTCATTATCTATCTTGGTGCTGTAACATTGTCAACGTCATTGGGATGGCTAATGAGAGGGTAAGTGGTTGCCCAAGCACAAAATTAGCCATCCCCGTGTCGTCGGCTAGGTACACGTTGGGGGACATTCCTGTCCCCCGACATGTTGTTGGGCTTGCGCGATACGTGAATCACCGAGCACACGAAGCCATGGCTATTGCTGAGTGGATGTGCACGGCCATGGTTTAGTGTCGTGGCAATCCAAGCACCGCGTGGGCTTGGGTGGCTCTTAGGGGACGGTGATGGCAAGCATGATGCGCGAATTGCCTAGCACATGTGGCATTGGCTTTCGTTAAGCAATGACGCGAGCGTTGCGATGAGACGATTGTTGATGCTTCAATGTCGTGGAGATCCAATTACTATGCGGCCTTGAAGCCATCCCTCGGTGGGTTCTGACGTCCATGCGCAATGCGCGAATCACCTAGCACACGACGCCGTGGTCCTCATTGAGTCATAATGCAACGGATGTGGTTTAGTGTCGTGGCGATCCAAGTACCGCGTGGGCAGAAAGGTAGTTACTTGTCTCATTCCATGCATACGGGTGCATACAAGGGGTCGGTAGGGGCATGCGCGATGCGCGAATTGCCTAGCGCACGGCCTTAGCTTTCGTTAAGTGACGACGCGAGCGTTACGATGAGACGATGGCTAGAGCTTCAATGACGTGGCGATCCAAGCACCGTGCTACCTCGAAACCGTCCGACGGTGTGTTCCTATGGGCCTGCGTGACGCGTGAATCACCTAGCACACGACGCCATGGTCCTTGCTCAGTCATAATGCGATGGATGTGATCTAGTATCGGGGCGATCCAAGTACGGCGTGGGCAGGAAGGTAGTTTGCTTGTCCCGTTTCGTGTACACGGGTGTATACAGGGGGACGGTAGAGGCATGCGCGATGCACGAATCACCTACCACATGACCTTGGCTTTCGTTAAGTAATGACACGAGCGTTGTGATGAGATGATGGCTAGAGCTTCAATGTCGTCGCGATCCAATCACCGTGCTGCCTTGAAGCCATCCGACGGTGTGTTCCTATGGGCCTGCGCATTGCGCAAATCGCCTAGCACATAACACCATGATCCTCGCTGAGTCATAATGCAACAGACGTGGGCTATTGTCGTGGCGATCTAATCACCGTGGGGGCTCGAAGTCTGCTTTTGGTTGGTACCTCAAGTGTGTGCACTCGGTGCTTGGTCAGGCACCACGAAGTGAGCTCCTAAGCTTATGACGTGTTTCCTGATCATGCACCTCGTGCCGTTCTCGTCCTTTGTCCATTGTCCCTTAGAAATTCTTCGTGCCTAGCGGTGCGTTCTCGAGCCATCTCGCTAGTTTCGTCTGCTTAAAAGGCTTCGTTTGCCTAGACGGTGGGGCGGTTACTAGCTTGGTGGTCTGGGCATAGCGAACGTGATAGCGTGTAAGTGGTGGTCGGCTTGTATGGGTCGGTTGGATCCCTACTTGAGCAGCGACGTCTGCCCCTGCTTGCCTCTTCATTCGCGGGCCAAGTGTTTATGTTGCCTCAGTCGGTAGGTCGGTTTCCTATGTTGCGAACCTACAAAGAAGGCAATCTAAAGTCACATTGTCCATCTTTTGCCTTGCGTCTGCCTCCGTGAACGACGTGGGATGAACTCCTAAGCACGTACCATGTTCCACGCTGCTCACTCTAACAAGTACGGCACACGTGGATCCAATAGTGGGCAAGTCTGGTGCCAACAGCTGAGGTAATTCCAGCTCCAATAGCGTATATTTAAAAAGCTCATAGTTGGACTTTGGGATAGGTCGGCCAGTCCGCCTCAGGCGTGCACCAGTCGTCTTGTCCCTTCTACCGGCGATGCGCTCCTGGCCTTAACTGGCTAGGTCGTGCCTCCGGTGCTGTTACTTTGAAGAAATTAGAGTGCTCAAAGCAAGCCTACGCTCTGTATACATTAGCATGGGATAACATTATAGGATTTCAATCCTATTGAGTTGGCCTTCGGGATCGAAGTAATGATTAACAGGGACAGTTGGGGGCATTCGTATTTCATAGTTAGAGGTGAAATTCTTGGATTTATGAAAGACGAACAACTGCGAAAGCATTTTCCAAGGATGTTTTCATTAATCAAGAACGAAAGTTGGGGGCTCGAAGATGATTAGATACCGTCCTACTCTCAACCATAAACGATACCGACCAGGGATCGGCATATGCTACTTTTAGGACTCCGCCAGCACCTTATGAGAAATCAAAGTTTTTGGGTTCCAGGAGGAGTATGGTCGCAAGGCTGAAACTCAAAGGAATTGATGGAAGGGCACCACCAGGAGTAGAGCGTACGGCTTAATTTGACTCAACACAGGGAAACTTACCAGCTCCAAATATAGTAAGGATTGACAGACTGAGAGCTCTTTCTTGATTCTATGGGTGGTGGTGCATGGATGTTCTTAGTTGGTGGAGCGATTTGTCTAGTTAATTTCATCAACGAACGTGACCTTAGCCTGCTAACTATCTATGCGAAGGTATCCCTCAGCAGCTAGCTTCTTAGAGGGACTACAACCTTTTAGGCTGCGGAAGTTTGAAGCAATAACAGGTCTGTGATGCCCTTAGATGTTCTGGGCCGCACGCACGCTACACTAATGTATTCAACGAGTCTATAGTAAGCGCGAGTCATCAGCTCGTGTTGACTACGTCCCTGCCCTTTGTACACACCGCCCGTCACTTCTACCGCTTGAATGATCCGGTGAAGTGTTCGGATCGTGCCGACACGTGGGCGGTTCGCTGCCTGCAACGTCGTGAGAAGTCCACAAAACCTTATCATTTAGAGGAAGGAGAAGTCGTAACAAGTTTTCTGTAGGTGAACCCGCGAAAGGATCATTGTCGAACCCTGCGAAGGCAGAACGACCTGCGAACCCGTTTAAATAACGCGGGGTTGACGCGAGGGAGGCGGCTCATCCCCAGCCCACGTGTTAGTCCTGAGTCGGGGAGAACGCCCCACAAACAACGAACCCCGACGCGGAATGCGCTGAGGAAAATGAAAAATGGGGGCTAGCCTATGCCTGCCCCATCCGTGGTGTGCCGGGTTAGGCCTCTATCCCTTACTAAATGAAACAATTCTGGGCAACAAATATCTCAGCTCTCGGATCGATGAAGAACGTAGTGAAATGCGATACTTGGTGTGAATTGTAGAATCCCATGAACCATCGAGTCTTTGAACGCAAGTTGCGCCCAAAGCCGTCAGGCCGAGGGCACGTCTGCCTGGGTGTCACGCATCGCGTTGCCCCCCACCCTGCGCACCAACATTGGGTTTCAGGGTTTATGCGTGGGGGAAAATTGCGGCCTCCTGTGTCTCGAGGAGTGGTTGGCCGAAATCCGAGTCTGTCACGACGGACGTCACGACAAGTGGTGGTTGGTCCATTCAACTTGCGAGTTGTCGTGCGTCGTCCTGCCGTGCGTGCGAGACTGAAGTTAGACCAGGTCAGGCGGGATTACCCGTTGAGTTTAAGCATATCAATAAGCGGAGGAAAATAAACTTAAAAGGATTCCTTTAGTAACGGCGAGCGAACCGGTAACTACCTAAATTGAGAATCGAGCGGCTTTGCCGTCTGAATTGTAGTTTGGAGAAGCGTCCTCAGCGGCAGACCAAGCCCAATTCCCCTAGAAATGGGCGCCAGAGAGGGTGAGAGCCCCATCATTCCCAGACCTTGTCACACCACGTGGCGCTATCAACGAGTCGGGTTGTTTGGGAATGTAGCCCTAAGCGGGCGGTAAATTCCGTCCAAGGCTAAATATGGGCGAGAGACCGATAGCGAACAAGTACTACGTGGGAAAGATAAAAAGGACTTAAGAAAGAGTCAAAGAGTACTTGAAATTGTCGGGAGGGAAGCGGATGGGGGCCAACGATGCGCCCCGGTCGTATGTGGAACGACGAGCGCCAGTCCGCCAATCAGCTCAGGGCGCAAACCAGTGCAGATTTAGGTGGTGGCCAAAGCCCGAGCAGTAGATATTCCTACGTAACGTCGTCGCCTCAATCATGGCGAGGCAGCGTACGCCTTTGGCATGCTTCGGCATCTGCGCGCTCCCGTTTTTGGCTTACGGGCTCCCCATTCGACCCGTCTTGAAACACAGACCAAGGAGTTTGACATCTGTACGAGTCAACGGGTGTGTAAACTCACAAGGCGCAAGGAAGCTGATTGGCGGGATCCCAACTGGGGGGTGCACTGCCGACCGGCCTTGATCTTCTGAGAAGGGTTCGAGTACAAGCATACTTGTCGGGACCCAAAAGATGGTGAACTATGCCTGAGTGGGCGAAGCTAGAGGAAACTCTAGTGGAGGCCCACAGCGATACTGCCATGCAAATCGTTTGTCTGACTTGGGTATAAGGGCAAAATACTAATCGAACCATCGAGTAGCTGGTTCCCTCCGAAGTTTCCCTTAGGATAGCTGGAGCTCGCGTGTGAGTTCTATCGGGTAAAACCAATGATTATAGGCATCGGGGGCGCAACGCCCTCGACCTATTCTTAAACTTTAAATAGGTATGACGACATAGCTTCTTCGTTGAGCCGTGCCAAGGAATCAAAAGCTCGAAGTGGGCCATTTTTGATAAGTAGAACTGGCGATGCGGGATGAACCGAAAGCCGGGTTATGGTGCCCAACTGCGCGCAAACCTTGATCCCACAAAAGGTGTTGGTTGATTAAAACAACTGGATAGTGGTCATAGAAGTCGAAATCCACAAAAGAGTATATAACAACTCACTTGCCGAATCAACTAGCCCCGGAAATGGATGGTGCTTAAGCGGGCGACCTATACCTGGCCATCGTGGGAAGTGCCAAGCCCCAATGAGTAGGAGGGCAAAGTGGTCACCGCAAAACCCAGGTTGCAAGGCCAAGCGGAGTAACCGTCGGTGCGGATCTTGGTAGTAGTAGCAAATATTCAAATGAGAACTTTGAAGACCGAAGAGGGGAAAGGTTCCATGTGAACGACACTTGCACATGGGTTAGTAGATCCTAAGGGTTGGGAGAAGCCCGACAGATAGCGCGTTCTGTACGTGCACTGAAAAAGAATCGGGTTAAAATTCTTGAATCGGGACGTAGCGGTTGATGGTAACGTTAGGGAGTCCAGAGACGTCGCCAGGGGCCTCGGGAAGAGCACCGCATGTCTTTTCTGTTTAACAGCCTGCCCACCCTGGAAACAGCTCAGTTGGAGGTAGGGTCCAGCGACTGAAAGAGTACCACATATCGCGCGGTGTCCGCTGCCCTCCCCTGCGGCCCTTGAAAATGCGGAGGACAGAGTGGCGTCCACGCCCGGTCTTACTCATAACCACATCAGGTCTCCATGGTGAACAACCTCTGGTCGATGGAACAATGTAGGCAAGGGAAATCGACAAAATGGATCCATAAATTCAGGAAAAGGATTAGCTCTGAGGGCTGGGCTCTGAGGGCTAAGCACGGGGGTCCCAGTCCCGAACCTGTCAATTGTCAGTGGACTGCTCGAGCTGCTCCCTCGGCGAGAAAGGGTCACCGCGTGCCATAATACGACATACGTGGTCTAGTGTCATGGCCATCCAAGCACCGCATAGGTAGGAAGATAGTTTGCTTGTCTAGTTCAGTGCATACGGGTGCATACAGGGGGACGGTAGGGGAATGCGCGATGCGCGAATCGCTTACCATACGGCCTTGGCTGTCGTTAAGTGACGATGCAACCATTGCGATGAGACGATGGCTAGAAGCCGTCTGACGGTATGTTCCTATGGGCCTGCACAATACACGAATCGCCTAGCACACGACACCATGGTCCTCGCTGATTCGTAATGTGATGGACGTGGTCTAGTGTCGTGGCAATCCAAGCACCGCAAGGGCTTGAAGTCCGCTCTCGGTTGGTACCTGAAGTGCTTGCACTCGGTGCTTGGTCGAGCACCACAAAGTAGGCTCCTAAGCTTGTGACGAGCGACCTGGTCATGCACCTCGTGCCATTCCTGTCCCTTGTCCCTCAAAAATTCTTCGTGCCTAGCGGTGTATTCTCGGGCTATCTCGCTAGTTCTGTCTGCTTGAAGGGCTTCGTTTGCGTAGATGGTGGAGTGGTTATCAGCTTGGTGGTCTGGGCATAGCGAACG
Organism: Ehretia macrophylla; assembly: GCA_037974665.1. Taxonomy (NCBI): domain Eukaryota; kingdom Viridiplantae; phylum Streptophyta; class Magnoliopsida; order Boraginales; family Ehretiaceae; genus Ehretia; species Ehretia macrophylla. The sequence goes on from CM075768.1 coordinate 39,272,497, forward strand.
TGATAGCGCGTGAGTGGTAGTCTGCTTGTATGGGTCGGTTGGATCCCTGCTTGAGCAATGACATCCGGCCCTACATGCCTCTTCAGTCGCAAGCCGAGTGCTTACATCACCTCGGTCAGTCAGTCGGTTTCTTGTGTTGCGTACCTACAAAGAAGGCAGTCTAAAGTCACTTCGTCCATCTTTTGCCTTGCGTTGCTCGATCTCTCGGATGCGACACACCATGACGATATGGGGTCCTCGGCCTCTCTTTGCCCGAAATCAACATTTATCGCTAATTGCGTACGACGGTCGTACACTCGTCTCGAGTTGTCGACCCTTAGGGGATGACGTGCCTCGTGCGATGCCAGCGTTGGTGATGAATGCAACATGGTTGATCCTGCCAGTAGTCATATGCTCGTCTCAAAGATTAAGCCATGCATGTGTAAGTATGAACTAATTTAGACTGTGAAACTGCGAATGGTTCATTAAATCAGTTATAGTTTGTTTGATGGTATCTACTACTCGGATAATCGTAGTAATTCTAGAGCAAATACGTGCAACAAACCCCGACTTCTGGAAGGGATGCATTTATTTGATAAAAGGTCGATGCAGGCTCTGCCCATTGCTGTGATGATTCATGATAACTTGACAGATTGCACGGCCCTCATGCCGGCGATGCATCATTCAAATTTCTGCCCTATCAACTTTTATTGGTAGGATGGTGGCCTACCATGGTTGTCACTGGTGACAGAGAATTAGGTTCGATTCTGGAGAGGGAGCCTGAGAAACGGCTACCACATCCAAGGAAGGCAGCAGGCGCGCAAATTACCCAATCCTAACACGGGGAGGTAATGACAATAAATAACAATACTGGGCTCAAAGAGTCTAGTAATTGGAATGAGTACAATCTAAATCCCTTAACGAGGATCTATTGGAGGGCAAGTCTGGTGCCAGCAGCCGCGGTAATACCAGCTCCAATAGCGTATATTTAAATTGTTGCAGTTAAAAAGCTCGTAGTTGGACTTTGGGATAGGTCGGCTGGTCCACCTCAGGTATGCACTGGTTGTCTCGTCCCTTCTACCGGCGTTGCACTCCTGTCCTTAACTGGCCAGGTTGTGCCACCGGCGCTGTTAATTTGAAGAAATTAGAGTGCTCATAGCAAGCCTACACTCTGTATACATTTGCATGGGATAACATTATAGGATTTCGATCTTATTGAGTTGGCCTTCGGGATCGGAGTAATGGTCAGCAGGGACAGTCGGGGGCCTTCGTATTTCATAGTCAGAGGTGAAATTCTTGGATTTATGAAAGACGCCCAACTCCGAACGCATTTGCCAAGTATGTTTCCATTAATCAAGAACGAAGGTTGGGGGCTTAAAGACGATCAGATACTGTCCTAGTCTCAACTATAAACGATGTCGACCAGGGATCGACGAATGTTGCTTTTAGGACTCCGCCGGCACCTTATGAGAAATCAAAGTTTTTGGGTTCCGGGGGGAGTATAGTCGCAAGGCTAAAACTTTAAGGAATTGACGGAAGGGCACCACCAGGAGTAGAGCCTGCGGCTTAATTTGACTCAACACGGGGAAACTTACCAGGTCCAGACATAGTAAGGATTGACAGATTGAGAGATCTTTCTTGATTCTATGGGTGGTTGTGCATGGCCGTTCTTAGTTGGTGGAGCCATTTGTCTGGTTACTTCCATTAACAAATGAGACCTCAGCCTACTAACTAGCTATGCGAAAGTTTCCCTCACCAGCTAGCTTTTTAGAGGGACTATGGCCTTTTAGGCCACGAAAGTTTGATGCAATAACAGGTCTGTGATGCCCTTAGATGTTCGGGGCTGCACGTGCGCTACACTGATGTATTCAACAAGTCTATAGCCTTGGCCGATAAGCCCAGGTAATCTTTGAAATTTCATTGTAATGGGGATAGATCATTGCAATTGTTGACTTGAATGAGGAATTCATAGTAAGCGCGAGCCATCAGCTCACGTGACTAGGTCCTGACCCCTTGTACACACCGCCCGTCGCTCCTATCGATTGAATGATTCGGCGAAGTATTCGGATCGCGGTGAAGTATTCGGATCGCGGCGATATGGGCGGTTCGCTGCCTGTGACGTCGCGAGAAGTCCACTGAACCTTATCATTTAGAGGATGGAGAATTCCTAACAAGGTTTCCGTAGGTGAACCTGCGGAAGGATCATTGTTGAACACTGCGAAGGCAAAATGACTTGCGAACCCGTTTAATCAAGGCGGGGCTGACGAGGGGGAGGCGGCTCGTCCCCAGCCTGCGTGTCGGTCCTGAGTCAGGGCGAATGCCCTAAACAACGAACCCCAGCATAGAATGCGGCAAGGAAAATGAAAAATGGGGCAGCCTATCCCTTCCCTGTTTGTGTTATGCTGGGTTAGGCCTCTGTCCCTTACAAAATGAAAACAACTCTCGGCAACGGATATCTCGGCTCTCGCATAGATGAAGAACGTAGCAAAATACGATACTTGGTATGAATTATAAAATCTCGTGAACCATCGAGTCTTTGAACGCAAGTTGCGCCCAAAGTTGTCAAACCGAGGGCACGTCTGCCTGGGCCTCATGCACCGCGTCGCCCCCCTACCCCGCGCCCCAACATTGGGTTGTCGGGTTTATTCATGGGGGCGGATTGTGGCCGCCCGTGTCTCGAGGTGCGATTGGCCGAAATGCGAGTCCGGCGCGACGGACATCACGACAAGTGGTGGTTGGTCTATTCAACTCGCGAGTTACCGTGCGTCATCCTATCGTGCGTGTGGGACTGAAGATAGACCTTTTAGCGCTGTGTGCCCGCGACCCAGGTCAGGTGGGATTACCCGTTGAGTTTAAGCATATCAATAAGCAGAGGAAAAGAGACTTACAAGGATTCCCTTAGTAACGGCAGGCGAATCGGGAATAGCCCAACTTGAGAATCGAGCGGCACCACCATCCGAATTGTAGTCTGAAGAAGCGTCCTCAGCGGCAGACCGGGCCTAAGTCCCCTGGAAAGGGGCACTAGAGAAGGTGAGAGCCCCGTCGTGACCGGACCCTGTCGCACCACGAGGTGCTGTCGGTGAGTCAGGTAGTTTGGGAATGCAGCCCTAAGCGGGCGGTAAATTCCGTCCAAGCTAAATACGGGCGAGAGACTGATAGTGAACAAGTACCGTGAGGGAAAGATGGAAAGAACTTTGAAAAGAGAGTCAAAGAGTGCTTGAAATTGTCGGGAGGGAAGCGAATGGGGGCCGGCGATGCACCTCGGTCATATGCCGAACGGCGAGAGCCGGTCCACTGATCGGCTTGGGGCACGGACCAGCGGGGAATAGGGTAGCGGCCCAAGCACGAGTAGTAGATATTCCTGCAGAACACCGTCGCCTCGATCGTGGCAGGGCACAGCGCGCCTTTTGGCATTCTTCGGCATCTGCGCGCTCCCAGTTCTGGCTTGCGGGCTCCCCATTCGACCTGTCTTGAAACACGGACCAAGGAATCTGACATATGTGCAAGATAACGGGTGCATAAACCCGCAAGGTGCAAGGATGCTGATTGGCGGGATCCCCCCGAGGGGTGCACTGCTGAACAACCTTGATCTTCTGAGTAGGGTTCGAGTGCGAGCATACCTGTTGAGACCCAAAAGATGGTGAACTATGCCTGAGCATAGCAAAGCCAAAGGATATTCTGGTGGAGGCCCGCAGCGATACAAATGTGCAAATCGTTCGTCTGACTTAGGTATAGGGGTGAAAGACAAATCGAACCATCTAGTAGCTAGTTCCCGCTAAAGCTTCCCTTAGCATAGCTAGAGCTCGCGTGCGAGTTCTATCGGGTAAAGCCAATGATTAGAGGCATTGGGGGCACAACGCCCTCGACCTATTCTCAAACTTCAAATAGGTAGGACGACGCGGCTGCTTCGTTGAGTCGCGCCACAGAATCAAGAGCTCTAAGTGGGCCATGTTTGGTAAGCAGAACTGGCGATACGGGATGAACCGAAAGCTGGGTTACGGTGCCCAACTGCGCGCTAACCTAGATCCCACAAAGGGTGTTGGTCAATTAAGACAGTAGGACGGTGGTCATGAAAGTCGAAATCCGTTAAGGAGTGTATAACAACTCACTTGCCGAATCAACTAGCCCAAAAAATGGATGGCGCTTAAACGCGCGACCTATACCCAACCGTTGGGCCAATGGCCAGGCCCTGATGAGTAGGAGGGCGCGACGATCACCGCAAAACCTAAGGCGCGAGCCCGGGTGGAACGGCCGTCGGTGCAAATCTTGGTGGTAGTAGCAAATATTCAAATGAGAACTTTGAAGGCCGAAGAGGGAAAAGGTTCCATGTGAACGACACTTGCACATGGGTTAGTAGATCCTAAAGGTTAGGGCAAGCCCGACTGTAGCGCGTTCCGCGCATGCACCGAAATGGAATCGGGTTAAAATTCCTGAACCGGAACGTGGCAGTTGACGGCAACGTTAGGGAGTCCGGAGACGTCAGCGGGGGCCTCAAGAAGAGTTATATTTTATGTTTAACAACTTGCCTACCCAGGAAACGGCTCAGCCGCAGGTAGGGTCCAGCAGCTAGAAGAGCACCGCACGTCGAGCGGTGTCCTGTACACCTCCGGCGACCCTTGACAATCCGGAGGACCGAGTTCCATTCATGCCCTGTCGTACTCACAAATGCATAAGCTCTCCAAGGTGAATAGCCTCTGGTCAATGGAACAATCTAGGCAAAGGAAGTCGGCAAAATGGATCCGTAACTTTAGGAAAAGGATTGGCTCTGAGGGCTGGGCTCTGAAGGCTAGACACGGGGGTCCCATTCCCGAACCCGTCAAATGTCGGCGAATTGCTCGAGATGTTCCAATGGCGAGAGAGGGTCACCGCGTGCCGGCTGTGGGACGGACTGGGGAATCCGACTGTTTAATTAAAACAAAGCATTGTAATGGTCCCTGCTGATGCTCACGCAATGTGATTTCTGGCCAGTGCTCTGAATGTCAAAGTGATGAAATTCAACCAAGCGTGGGTAAACGGCGGGAATAACTATGACTCTCTTAAGGAAGCCAAATGCCTTATCATCTAATTAGTGACACGCATGAATGGATTAACGAGATTCCCACTGTCTCTATCGACTATCCAGCGAAACCACAACCAAGGGAACGGGCTTGGCAGAATCAGTGGGGAAAGAAGACCCTGTTGAGCTTGACTCTAGTCCGACTTTGTGAAATGACTTGAGAGGAGGATAAGTAGGAGCCAAAAGGTGAAAATGAAATACCACTACTTTTAACATTATTTTACTTGTTCCGTGAATCAGAGGCGGGGCACTGTGCCTTTTTTTGTACCCAAGGCTCGCTCTATGGGTCGATTAGGGCGGAAGACATTGTCAGGTAGGGAGTTTGGCTGGGGCGGCACATTTGTTAAAAGATAACACAGGTGTCCTAAGATGAGCTCAACAAGAACATAAATCTCATGTGGAACAGAAGGGTAAAAGCTCGTTTGATTCTGATTTCCAGTACAAATACGAACCGTGAAAGCGTGGCCTAACGATCCTTTAGACCTTCAGAATTTGAAGCTAGAGGTGTCAGAAAAGCTATCACAGGGATAACTGGCTTGTGGCAGCCAAACGTTCATAACGACGTTGCTTTTTGAACCTTCAATGTCGGCTCTTCCTATCATTGTGAAGCAGAATTCACCAAGTGTTGGATTGTTCCGCCACCAATAGGGATCGTGAGCTGGGTTTAGACCTTTGTAAGACAGGTTAGTTTTACCCTACTAATGATAGTGTCACAATAGTAATTCAACCTATTTTATGAGGGGAACCGTTGATTCGCACAATTGGTCATCGCGCTTGGTTGAAATGCCAGTGGTGCGAAGATACCATGCGCTGGATTATGACTGAACGCCTATAAGTCAGAATCTAGACTAGAAACGACGCGCTCACCCGCCCACCGTTCACCGACCCACGGTAGGGGCCTCCGGTCCCCAAGGGCACGTGTCGTTGGCCATGCCTCCCCGACGGAAGTGTCGCGCCGGCCGCCTTGAAGTATAATTCCCATCGAGTGGCGGGCATAATCCTTTGCAGACGACTTGAATATGCGATGGGGTATTGTAAGTGGCAGAGTGGCCTTGGTACCATAATCCACTGAGATTCAGCCCTTTGTTGCTCCGATTCGTCCCTTCCCCCTCCTTACCTATCTCTGACCCATCCGCAATCTAATCCCATCCCATCAACCAATACTATTTCCCCTAAATGGGCCAAGAGGTTTGACACCCTATGCCGCTCCCCAAGTGTGTCTCCAAGTGCCTAAGTAAGTCATTAGTTGTAACCCAAGTGTCGACGCGCGAATCCCAAAGTGTTGGCAAGTGCTCTGCGACCAAGTATGAATAACATTAGCCTAAGTTAGTTTTCCATGCTCGCTGCGTGCATAAGTACCGCCGCAAGTGTCGTGGGATTTTGAGGCAACAAAGATGCCCAATTTTGCCCAAGTGCTATGTACTATGCCTAAGGATGCCCAAGTGCTATGTGTTATGGCCAAGGATGCCCAAGTACTATACCCAAGTGCTATGCCCAAGGATGCCCAAGTACTACCCATGTGCTATGCCTAATGATGCCCAAGTGTCGACGTCATAAGTTTTAAGCATCGACGCGTGAATGCCGAAAGTGCTATACCCAAGTGCTATGTACTATGCGCAATGATGCCCAAGTGCTATGTGCTAAGCTCATTGATGCCCAAGTGCTTTGTGCACCCAAGCTCTATGCCCAAGTGCTATGTTAACCCAATTGATATGCCCAATGATGCCTAAGTGCTATGTGCTATGCCCAAGTGCTAACAGGCCAACTGCCGGTCGACCCTAGGCATCATCTCGAGTGCCCAAGTGTTAGACAGCCTACGCTTGCTTCGTAAGAGATGGCAAAAAATTTGAATCCAACCTTGTGTGCTGGTGGCCCGCTGAGGTGCCTAAAATTCTTCCCTTAGCATTAACGGTCACTGAGGTTATGTTGCCCCTATCTTCGGCACGGTTGGGCACGTTGGAGAACGTTTGCGGCACGACTGCCCTCGGTGTTGCACGACGGTGTACGATTGGGCCTCGAAGGGGGCACGTACTTGGGGCATGTACTTGGGGCTTCAGATGAGCTACAACTTGGCATGCACTTGGGGCACGGCTTGGCAAGGTTGTCGCGTAGTGGGATCACGCATCGGGCACGATGGGACAAGTACTTAGGTGATGATGCCGCACGGTGGTGCACACAGGGGGCACCCATGCTGCACAATGGTACACGCATGTGACCCGTATGCCGCATGAAGGTGGGCGCATGGGTCGGCCATGCCGCACGATGGTGCGCGTATACCGCACGAAAGTGCTAGCATGGGGCACGTACTTGGGGCACGTACTTGGGGCCTCAGATGAGCTACAGCTTGGCACATAGTTGGGGCACGGCTTGGCAAGGTTGTTGCACAGTGGGGTCGCGCATCGGGCACGATGGGGCGCCCGTGCCGCATGATAGTGCACGCAAGGGGCGCCCATGCCGCACGAAGGTGAGCACATGGGGAGAAAATGCCGCAATATGGTGCATGCATGTAGCCCACATACCGCATGAAGGTGCACGCATGGGGCACCCATACCGCACGATGGTATGCGCATGGGCTCCAATGCCGCACAATGGTGTACGTACAAGGCACCAATGTAGCACGATGGTGTGCACAAGCCACACGAATGTGGCGCGCATGCTACATGAAGGTGCGCACATGTCTCCCGCATACCGCACGAAGGTGCGCGCATGGGGTACCCAGCCGCACGATGGTGCGATCATGGGGTGCCCATGCCGCACGATAGAGCGCCCATGCCACACGATGGTGCCGGCATGCCGTACGAAGGTGCTCGCATGGGGCACCCATGCCGCACAAAGGTACTCACATGGGCCGACGCGGGGGAGGCGGCTCGTCCCCAGCCCGCGTGTCGTTCATGAGTCTGAGCGAACTCCCTACAAACAACTAATCCCGGCGCGGAATGAACCAAGGAAAACAAAAATGGGGGCCAGCCTATCCCTGCCCCGTCCGCGGTGTGCCAGGTTAGGCCTTTGTCGATTACAAAATGAAAACAACTCTTGGCAACAAATATCTAGGCTCTCGTATCGATGAAGAACGTAGTGAAATGCGTTACTTGGTGTGAATTGTGGAATCCTGTGAACCATCTAGTTTTTGAACACAAGTTGTGCCCGAAGCCATCAGGCAGAGGGCACATCTGCCTCGGCGTCATGCATCGCGTTGTCCCCCCACCATGTGCCCCACCATTGGGTTGCCGGGTTCGTGTGTGGGGCGGATTGTAGCCTCCTGTATCTCGAGGCACGGTTTACCGAAATACTAGTCCGGCACGACAAACGTCATGTCAAGTGGTAGTTGGTCCATTCAACTCGTGAGTTGTCGTGCGTCGTCCTGTCACGCTAGTGGGACTGAAGATAGACCCTCCAACGCTGTGTGCTACGATCGTAACCCCAGGTCAGGCGGGATTACCCCAAGTCCCCTGGAAAGGGGCGCCAGAGAAGGTGAGAGCCCCGTCGTACCAGGACCCTATCGCACCACGAGGCGCTGTCGGCAAGTCGGGTTGTTTAGGAATACATCCCTAAGCGGGCGGTAAATTCCATCCAAGGCTAAATACGGGCGAGAGACCAATAGCGAAAAAGTATCGCGAGAAAAAGATGAAAAGAACTTTGAAAAGAGAGTCAAAGAGTGCTTGAAATTGTCAGGAGGGAAGCGGATGGGGGCTGGCGATGCACCCTAGTCGTATGCAAAACGGCAAGAGCCGGTCCTCCGATCGGCTTGAGGCACGGACCAGTATGGATTGGGGTGGCAGCCAAAGCTTGGGCAGTACATATTCCTGCAGAACGTCGTCGCCTCGATCGTAGCAGGGCAGTGCGCGCCTTTGGCGTGCTTTGGCATCTATGCGCTCCTGGTGTTGGCTTGCGGGCTCCCCATTCGAACGGTCTTGAAACACGGACCAAGGAGTCTGACATGTGTGCGAGTCAACGGGTACATAAAACTACAAGGCGCAAGGAAGTTGATTGGTGGGATCCTCCTCGGGGGGTGCACTGCCGACCAACCTTGATCTTTTGAGAATGGTTCGACTGTAAGCATACCTGTCGGGACCCGAAAGATGGTGAACTATGCCTGAGCGAGGCAAAGCCAAAGAAAACTCTAGTGGAGGCCTGTAGCGATACTAACGTGTAAATCGTTCATTTGACTTGGGTATAAGGGCGAAAGACTAATCGAACAATCTAGTAGCTGGTTCCTTCTGTAGTTTTCCTCAAGATAACTAGAGCTCGCGTGCGAGTTCTATCAGGTAAAGCCAATGATTAGAGGCATCGGGGGCACAACGCCCTCGACCTATTCTCAAACTTTAAATAGGTAGGACGGCGCAGCTGCTTTGTTTACCTGTTCCACGGAATCAAGAGTTCCAAGTGGGCCATTTTTGGTAAGCAAAATTGGCGATGTGGGATGAACCGTAAGCCGGGTTATGGTGCCTAACTGCGCGCTAACCTATATCCCACAAAGGGTGTTGGTCGATTAAGACAGTAGGACGGTGGCCATGGAATTCGAAATTCGCTAAGGAGTGTGTAACAACTCACCTGCCGAATCAACTAGCCCCAAAAATGGATAGCGCTTAAGCATGCGACCTATACCTGGCCGTCGGGACAAGTGCCAGGCCCCAATGAGTAAGAAGGCGCGGCGGTTGCCGCAAAACCTACGGCGCAAGCCCAGGTAGAGCGGCCGTCAGTGCAGATCTTGGTGGTAGTAGCAAATATTCAAATGAGAGCATTGAAGGCCGAAGTAGGGAAAGGTTCCACGTGAACAACACTTGCACATGGGTTAGTCGATCCTAAGGGTTAGGGGAAGCCCGACAGAGAGAACGTTCTACGTGTGCATCGAAATGCAATCGGATTAAAATTCTTGAACCAGGACGTGGTGGTTGACGACAACGTTATGGAGTCCGGAGACGTCAGTGGGGCCCTTGGGAAGAGTTATCTTTTCTGTTTAACAGCTTGCCCGCCCTGGAAATGGCTCAGCCGGAGGTAGGGTCCAGCAGCTGGAAGAGCAATGCACGTCGCGCGGTGTCTGGTGTGCCCCCAGCGGCCCTTGAAAATCCAGAGGACCGAGTACCGTCCACGCCCGGTCGTACTCATAACAGCATCAGGTCTCCAAGGTGAACAGCCTCTGGTCGATGGAACAATGTAAGCAAGGGAAGTCGGCAAAATGGATCTGTAACATTGGGAAAAGGATTGGCTCTGAGGGCTGGGCATGAGGGTCCCAGTCCCAAACACGTCGGCTGTCGACAAACTGCTCGAGCTGCTCCCATGACGAGAACGGGTTACCGCGTGCCGGCCAAGAGATATACTAGGAACGGCTCCCTCGGGGGCCTTCCCCGGGAGTCGAACAACCAACTTAGAACTGGTACAGACAAAGGGAATCCAACTGTTTAATTAAAAAAAAACATTGCGATGGTCCCTGTGGATGCTCACGCAATGTGATTTCTGCCCAGTGCTCTGAATGTCAAAGTGAAGAAACTCGACCAAGCGCGGGTAAACGGCGGGAGTAACTATGACTCTCTTAAGGCAGCCCAATGCCTCATTATCTAATTAGTGACGTGCATTAATGGATTAACGAGATTCCTACTATCCCTGTCTACTATCCAGCGAAACCACAGCCAAGGGAACGGGCTTGGCAGAATTAGCGGGGAAAGAAGTCCCTGTTGAGCTTAACTCTAGTCCGGCTTTGTGAAAAGACTTGAGAGGTGTAGGATAAGTGGGAGCCAAAAGGTGAAAGTGAAATTCCACTACTTTTAACGTTATTTTGCTTATTCCGTGAATCAGAGGTGGGGCACTGCCCCTCTTTTTGGACCCAAGGCTCGCTCTGCAGACCGATCTAGGTGGAAGACACATCTGTTAAAAGATAACGCACGTGCCTAAGATGAGCTCAACAAGAACATAAATCTCGTGTGGAAGAGAAAGGTAAAAGCTCGTTTGATTCTGATTTCCAGTACGAATATGAACTCTGAAAACGTGGCCTAACGATCCTTTAGACATTCAAAATTTGAAGCTAGAGGTGTCAGAAAAGTTACCACATGGATAACTAGCTTGTGGCAGCCAAGCGCTCATAGCGACGTTGCTTTTCCATCCTTCGATGTCGGCTCTTCCTATCATTATGAAGCAGAATTCACCAAGTGTTGGATTGTTCACCAATCAATAGGGAACGTGAGCTGGGTTTAGACCATCGTGAGACAGGTAAGTTTTACCCTACTGATGATAGTGTAGCAATAGTAATTCAACCTAGTACGAGAGGAATCGTTGATTCGCACAATTGGTCATCGCGCTTGGTTGAAAAGCTAGTGGCTTCAAGTTACTGTCCGCTGGATTATGACTGAACCCCTCTAAGTCAAAATTCGGGCTAAAAGCGACGCGCTCGCCCGCTGCCCATTCACTGACCCATAGTAGGGGCCTCCGATCACGAAAGGCATGTGTCGTTGGCCAAGCTGTCGCAACGGAAGCTTTGCGTCGGCCTCCTTGAAGTACCATTCCCATCGACCGGCGGGTAGAATCCTTTGCAGACGACTTAAATACACGACGGAGTATTGTAAGTGGCATTTTGGCCTTGCTGCCACGATACACTAAGATTCAACTCTTTGTTGCTCCGATTCGTCCCTCCCCCTTCCTCGCCTATCTCCGCCTTATCTGCAATCCAATCCTATCATATCCCATCAACCAACACTATTTTCCCCAAATGGGCCAAGAGGTTCGATGCCCTATGCCACTCCCCAAGTGTGTCTCCAAGTGCCTAAGTAAGTCGTACGTTGTAACCCAAATATCGATTCACGAATGCCCAAGTGTTGCCAAGTGCTCTGCGCCCAAGTCTAAATAATATTAGCCTAAGTTAGTTTGCCACGCTCGCTGCGTGCATAAGTGCCGCCGCAAGTGTCGTGGGGTTTCGAGGCAAAGATGATGCCTAATTATGCATAAGTGCTATGTGCTATGCCCAAGGATGCCCAAGTGCTATACCCAAGTGCTATGCCCAAGGATGCCCAAGTGCTTTACCCAAGTGCTATGCCCAAAGATGCCCAAGTGTCGATGTCATAAGTTTTAAGTGTCGACGCGCGAATTCCTAAAGTGCTATACCCAAGTGCTATGTGCTATGCCCAATGATGCCCAACTGCTATGTGGTATGCCTATTGATGCCCAAGTACTATGTGAACTCAAGCTCTATGCCCAAGTGCTATGCGCACCCAAGTGCTATGCCCAATGATGCCTAAGTTCTATGTGCTATGCCCAAGTGCTAATTGGCCCACTGCCGGCCGAACCTGCACATCGCCTTGAGTGCCCATGTGTTAGACAACCTATGCTTGCTTCATAAGAGATGGAAAAAAATTTGAATCCGACCTTGTGTGCTACCGGCCCGCCAAGGTGCCTAACGTTCTTCCCTTAGCATTAACGGTGACTGAGGTTATGTTGCCCCTATCTTCGGCATGGCTGGGCATGTTGGTGAACATTTGCGGCACGGCTTCCCACGGTGTAGCATGATGGTGCACGATTAGGCCTCAAATGGGGCATGTGCTTGGGGCCTCGGATGAGCTACAACATGGCACACAGTTGGGGCACGACTTGGCAAGGTTGTTGCGTAGTAGGGTCGCGTATCGGGCATAATGGGGCAAGCACTTGGGTGACGATGGTGCACTAATATCGCATGAAGGTGCGGGCATAGGGTGCCCGTGCAGCACAATGGTTTGCGCATGACGCACGCTAGAGCGCGCATGTGGCCCGCATGCTGTATCAAGGTGGGCGCATGGGGCACCCATGCCGCACGACGGGGCGCGCATTCCACAATATAGTGCACGCATGTGGCCTACATGCCGCACGAAGATGCACACAAGGGACGCCGATCCCGCACGATAGTGCGCACATAGGCCGCACATGCTGTAAGATGATGTGCGCATAGGGAACTGATCCCGTACGATGAAGCGCGCATGTCGCACGAAGGTGTGCGCATGTGACCAGCATGCTGCACAAAGGTGTGCGCATAGAGATCCCATGCCACACGATGGTACGCCCATAGGGCACCCATGCCGCCCGATAGGGCTCTTATGCCGTACGATGGTGCGCGCATGTGGCCCGCAAGCCGCATGAAGGTGAGTGCATAGGTCACCCATGCCGCATGATGGTTCGCGCATGCCGCACGATGTTGCACGTATATCGGATGATTGTGCGCGCATGCTGCAATATGGTGCGCCCATGTGGCTGACATGCCGCACGAAGGTGCACACAAGGGGCACCGATGGAGCAAAATACTGCACGCATAGGCCGCACATGCCGTACGATGATGTGCGCATGCCGCACCGATCCTGCACGATGGTGTGCGCATGCCGCACAAATGTGGCGTGCATGCCAAACGAAGGTGCGCACATGTGGCCTGCATGCTGCACGAAGGTGCATGCATGGGGCGCCCATGCTGCACGATGGTGCTCGCATAGGGCACCCATGGTGAACGATGGGGCGCCAAGGCCACATGATGGTGCACGTACGTGTCCCGCATGCTGGATGAAGGTGCATGTATGGGTCACCCATGCCGCACGATGGTGAGCACAAGCCGTACGATGGTACGCTTATACTGTAATATGGTGCGCACATGTGGCCCACATGCCTCATGAAGGTGCGCGCATGGGGCGCTTATGCCGCACGATGGTACGCGCATGTGGTGCCCATGTGGCACAATGGTGTGTGCATGGGGCGCCCATGCCGCACGATGGCGTGCGAATAGGGTGCCTATGCCGCACAATGGGGCTTGCATGCGACTCGCTTGCCGCACGAAGGTGCGCACATATGGCCCGCATGCCGCGCGATGGTACATGCATACCGCACGAAGGTGGATGCATGCACACAAAGGTGCGCGCATGGGGCGCCTATGTTGCACAATGGGGCACCCATGCTGCACGATGGTGCGCAACGGGCACGATGGTGTGCAACGGGCGTGTATGTTGCACGATGGTGCATTCATGTGGTGCGCATACCGCACGAAATTGTGCGCATAGGGCGCCCGTGCAGCATGGTGGTCCGCGCAAGCCGCGCATGTGCTGCACTATGGTACACACGTACCGCATGATGGTGCGCACATGCCTCATGATAGTGTGCGCATGTGGCCCACATGCATCATGAAGGTGCATGCATGGGGCGCCAATGCCGCACGATGGTGCGCTCATACCGCACGAAGGTGCGCACATGGGGCGCGCATGCCACAATATGGTGTGCATATGTGGCCCACATATTGCACGAAGGTACGCGCATGGGGCGCCTATGCCACACGATGGTGTGTGCATGGGGCACCAATGCCGCATGACTGTGGCGCGCATACCGCACGAATGTGACATGCATACCTTGCAAAGGTGCGCACATGTGGCCCCATGTCGCACGAAGGTGCATGCATGGGTGCCCATGCTCCACAATGATGCACACATGGGTCGCCCATGCTACACGATGGTGCTCTCATGGGTCGCCTATGCCCGCACGATGGTGCACGCATGGGGCGTCCATGCCACACGATCGTGCACGCATGTGGAGCGCTTGCTGCACGAAGGTGTGCGCATGTGGCCGGCATGCCATGCGATGGTGCGCGCATGGGGCGCCCATGCCGCACGAAGGTGCGCTCATAGGGTGACCATGACGCATGATGGGGCACCCATGCCGCACGATGGTGTACGCATCGGGTGCGTATGCCGCACAATGGTGCATGATTGTGGCTCACATGCTGCACGAAAGTACGCGTATGGGGTGCCCATGCCGCACGAGGGTACGCGCATCGGGCACGCATGCAGCACGATGGTGCGCTCACGTGGCCCGCATACAGCACAAAGGTACGCACATTGGGCGCCCATGCTGTACAATGATGTGGGTATCATGCGCGCATACCGCGCAATGGTGCGCGCATGTGGCCCGCATGTAGCACGAAGGTGCGTGCATGGAGCACCCGTGCCTTACCTTCGTGCACGCATGGGGTGCGCATACTGCACGATAGTGTGGGCAAGTGGTGCGCTCTGGGCTCTCAATGGGCGCTGTTGGGGCACGGCTGGGGCACTGTTGAGGCACAATTGGGGCACTGTAGGGGTGCGCTTGGGGGATGTGGTGGATGTTGGTGGCGGCTTTGGAACTACTAGGGGACGTTGGGCACGACGTGCAATGTTAAGCATTCGGGGCTAATGGGCATGCAGAATGTAATATCACACAAATATGGACATTGATGTCCTTTTACAAGTGGTTTCCGAATCTATGAAGTAGTCTTAACATTTCTTTGTCCGACTAACAGTTCGTCACATTTTTTAGGCGAATTAGATTAATCGGGTTCCCAATCTATCCAAAAAAAATTTTAACGCCAAATATCATGTTAACAAATTAATTTATGAATTAATATAAATTTTCCTGATTCTCCGAGTATTTTTTCTGATTTATTCATATTTTTTCATAATTTTTAAATATTAAAAATTTATTTTTCAAAATAAAAAATTGAATATCATTTAACAAATTAATGTTTGAAATAATATAAATTTTTTATGAATTTTCTACTATTTTTCTGATTTTTCCCTAATTTTCGCAATTATTAGATACTAAAAAATATTTTTTCAAAAAAAAAATCTTGAAGTAATTGGATGTCATATGCTATCAATAAGGAGCAAGTTTGGTACGAAGATCTTGCCAGATGGGGCCATTTATAGTGTAAAACCCCCATTATGAATCTTTGTCAAAATGTACGTTACTGCTCTCACTTGAGTTTTTGCATCAAAATGTACTATGGGGGGGCATGTGGTGTCAAGCCCCGTGGTCGAGGTCCATGTAGGGGGACGTTGTAGGCATTTTGTGGCACATTGTGGGCAATATCTTGGGCTATATTGTGGGCGGGAATACCTACTGAATGAATCACGCCGAGGTATTACATTGCATACCTCGGCGTTGGGGCCGTGCCACCCTCGCCCCGCGTCCCCTGGCATGTCCCTCGGCGCGGCACCAGAATTTCTAATGAGAAACACGGTGGCTTCCTTAGCCCCTCATTATCCATCTTGGTGCCGCAACACCGTCGACATCATTGGGATAGCTAATGAGGGGGCGAGTAGTTGCCCAAGCACAAAACTAGCCATCCCCGTACCGCCGGCTACGTACATGTTGCGGGGCATTCCCGTCCTCTGACGTGTCGTTGGGCCTGCGTAATGCGAGAATCGCCAAGCACACGAAGCCATGGTCGTTGCCGAGTGGATGCGCACGACCATGGTCTAGTGTCATGGCGATCCAAGTATCGCGTGGGCTTTAGTGGCTGGAGACTGTGGGAGCAAACGTGATGCACGAATTGCCTAGCTCACGAGGCATTGGATTTCGTTAAGCAACGACGCGAGCATTGCGATGAGATGATTACTAATGCTTCAATGTCGAGGAGATCCAAGCACCATGCGACCTTGAAGCTGTCTCCCGGTGGGATCCGACGTGCCTGTGCGATGGGCGAATCACTTAGCACACGACGCCATAGTCCTCGCTAAGTCGTAATGCGACGGACGTGGTCTAGTGTCGTGGCGATCCAAGCACTGCGGGGGCTCGAAGTCTGCTTTCGGTTGATACCTCAAGTGCGTGCACTGGGAGCTTGGTCGGGCACCGCAAAGTGGGCTCCTAAGCTTGCGATGTGCGGCCTGGTCATGCATCTCGCACCGTTCCCGTCCCTTGTCCCTTGTCCCTCAGAAATTCTTCATACCTAGCGAGGCGTTCTCGGGCTATCTCGCCGGTTCTGTCTGCTTGAAGGGCTTCGTTTGCATAGACGGTGGGACGGTTATCGGCTTGGTGGTCTGGGAATAGCGAACGTGATAGCGCGTGAGTGGTGGTCAGCTTGTATGAGTTGGTTGGATCCCTGCTTGAGTAGCGACGTCCACCCCTGCTTGCCTCTTCCTTCGCGAGCCGAGTGCTTACGTTGCCTCGTTCGGTAGGACAGTTTCCTGTGCTGCGTACCGACAAATAGGGTTGTCTAAAGTCACATCGTCCATATTTTGCCTTGCGTCTACCTTCGTGGACGACGTGGGGTGAACCCCTAAGCACGTCCCGTGTTCCACGCTGCTCACTCCAACAAGTGTGGCACACGTAGCCTGTGGGGCGTCGCTCGATCTCTTGGATGCGGTACACCATGACGGTATGGGTTCCTTGGCCTTTCTTTGCCCAAAATCAGTGTTCGTCGCTAATTGCATACAACAGTTGTGCATTCATCTCGAGCCGTCGACCCTTAGGGGAAGACGTGCCTCGTGCGACACCAGCGTCGGTGAGGAATGCTACCTGGCTAATCCTGCCAGTAGTCATATGCTTCTCTCAAAGATTAAGCAATGCATGTGTAAGTATGAACTAATTCAGACAGTGAAACTGCGAATGCCTCATTAAATCAGTTATAGTTTGTTTGATGGTATCTACTACTCAGATAACCGTAGTAATTCTAGAGCTAATATGTGCAACAAACCTTGACTTCGGGAAGAGATGCATTTATTAGATAAAAGGTCAACGTGAGCTCTGCCCAATTCTGTGATGATTCATGATAACTCGACAGATCGCAGGACCCTCGTGCTGGCAACGCATCATTCAAATTTCAGACCTATCAACTTTCGATGGTAGGATCGTGGCCTACCATGGTGGTGACGGGTGACGGAGAATTAAGGTTCGATTCTGGAGAGGGAGTCTGAGAAATGGCTAGCACATCCAAGGAAGGTAGTAGGAGAGAAAATTACGCAATCCTGAGATAAGGAGGTAGTGACAATAAATAACAATGCCGGGTTCAAAGAGTATGGTAATTGGAATAAGTACAATCTAAATCCCTTAATGAGGATCCATTGGAGGGCAAGTCTGGTGCGAGTAGCCGCGGTAATTCTAGCTCCAATAGCGTATATTTATGTTGTTGCAGTTAAAAAGCTCGTAGTTGGACTTTGGGATCGGTCGGCCGGTCCGCCTCAAGTGTGCACCGATCGTCTCGTCCCTTCTGCCGGCGATGCGATCTTGGCCTTACCTGGTCGGGTCGTGCCTCTGGTTCTATTACTTTGAAGAAATTAGAGTGTTCAAAGCAAGCCTACACTCTGTATACATTAGCATGGGATAACATTATAGGATTTCGATCCTATTGAGTTGGCCTTCGGGATCGGAGTAATGATTAACAGGGATAGTGGGGGGCATTCGTCTTTCATAGTCAGAGATGAAATTCTTGGATTTATGAAAGACGAACAACTGCGAAAGCATTTGCCAAGGATGTTTTCATTAATCAAGAACGAAAGTTGGGGGCTCGAAGACGATCAGATATTGTCCTAGTCTTAACCATAAACGATGCCGACCAGGGATCGGCGGATGTTGCTTTTAGGACTCCGCCGACACCTTATGAGAAATAAAAGTTTTTGGGTTCCGAGGGGAGTATGGTCGCAAGGCTAAAACTTAAAGGAATTGATGGAAGGGCACCACCAAGAGTGGAGCCTACGGCTTAATTTGACTCAACATGGGAAAACTTACCAGGTCCAAACATAGTAAGGATTGATAGACTGAGAGCTCTTTCTCGATTCTATGGGAGGTGGTGCATGGCCGTTCTTAGTTGGTGGAGCGATTTGTCTGGTTAATTTCGTTAACGAACGAGACCTCAACCTGTTAACTATCTATGCGAAGGTATCCCTCCGCATCTAGCTTCTTAGAGGAAGTTTGAGGCAATAACAGGTATGTGATGCCCTTAGATGTTCTTGGTCCCACGCGCGCTACACTGATGTATTCAATGAGTTTATAGCCTTGGCTGATAGGCCCGGGTAATCTTTGAAATTTTTTCGTGATGGGGATAGATCATTGCAATTGTTGGTCTTGAACGAGGAATTCATAGTAAGTGCCAGTCATCAGCTCACGTTGACTACGTCACTGCCCTTTGTACACACCGCCCGTCGCTCCTACCGATTGAATGATCCGGTGAAGTGTTCAAATCACGGTGACGTGGGCGGTTTACTACCCACGACGTCGTGAGAAGTCCATTAAACCTTATCATTTAGAGGAAGGAGAAGTCGTAACAAGGTTTCCGTAGGTGAACCTGGTAAAGGATCATTGTCAAACCCTGTGAAGGCAGAACGACATACGAACCCGTTTAAACAACACAGGGCCGATGCGGGGGAGGCGGCACCTCCCCAGCCCGTGTGTCGGTCCTGAGTCGGGGTGAACGCCCCTGCAAACAACTAACCCCGGTGCGGAATGTGCCAAGGAAAACAAAAAATGGGGTCCAGCCTATCCCTGCCCCGTTCGTGGTGTAGCGGGTTAGGCCTTTGTCCCTTACGAAATGAAAACGACCCTCAAGAACGGATATCTCGGCTCTTGCATCGATGAAGAACGTAGCAAAATGCGATACTTGGTGTGAATTGCAAAATACCGTGAACCATCAAGTCTTTGAACGCAAGTTGCGCACGAAGCCATCAGGCCGAGAGCACGTCTGCCTGGGCATCACCTATCGCATCGCCTCCCACCCCGCACCCCAACATTTGGTTGCCGGGTTCGTACGTGGGGGCAGATTGTGGCCCACCATGTCTCGAGGCGTGGTTGGCCGAAATACGAGTCCGACACGACGGACGTCACGACAAGTGATAGTTGGTCCATTCAACTCGCGAGTTATTGTGCGTCATGCTGTCGCGCGTGCGGTACTAAAGATAGACCCTCCAGCGCTGTGCGCTACGATTGCTACCCCAGGTCAGGCGGGATTACCTGCTGAGTTTAAGCATATCAATAAGTGGAGGAAAAAAAACTTACAAGGATTCCCTTAGTAACAGCGAGCGAACTGAGAACAACCTAGCTTGAGAATCGGGTGGCTCCGCCGTCCGAATTGTAGTATGGAGAATCGTCCTCAGCGGCGGACTGGGCCCAAGTCTCGTGGAAAGGGGCGCCAAAGAGGGTGAGAGCCCCGTCGTGCTCAGACCCTGTTGCACCACGAGGCGCTGTCGGCAAGTCTGGTTGTTTGGGAATGTAGCCCTAAGCGGGCTGTAAATTCTGCCCAAGGCTAAATACGGGCAAGAGACCGATAGCGAACAAATACCGCGAGGGAAATATGAAAAGGACTTTGAAAAGAAAGTCAAAGAGTGCTTGAAATTATTAGGAGGGAAGTGGATGAGGGCCGAAGATGAGCCCCGGTCGTATGCGGAACAGCGAGAGCCGGTCCGCCGATAGGCTCAGGGCGCGGACCAGCGTGGATTGGGGTGGCGGCCAAAGCCCGAGCAGTAGATATTCCTGCGGAACGCCATCGCCTCGATCGTGGCAGGGCAGCGCGCGCCTTTAGCGTGCTTCGGCATCTGTGCGCTCCCAGTGCTGGCTTGCGGGATCCCCATTCCAATCATCTTGAAACACGGACCTAGGAGTCTGACATGTGTGCAAGTCAACGGATGCGTAAACCTTCAAGGCGCAAGGAAGCTGATTGGTGGGATCCCTCCCAGGGGGTGCACTACCGACCGACCTTGATCTTCTGAGAGGGGTTCGAGTGTGAGCATACCTGTCAGGACCCGAAAGATGGTGAACTATGCCTGAGCGGGGCGAAGCCGAAGGAAACTCTGGTGGAGGCCCGTAGTGATACTGATGTGCAAATCGTTCGTCTAACTTGGGTATAGGGGCAAAATACTAATCAAACCATCTAGTAGCTTGTTCCCTCCGAAGTTTTCCTCAGGATACCTGGAGCTCGCGTGCGAGTTCTATCGGGTAAAGCCAATGCCCTCGACCTATTCTCAAACTTTAAATAGGTAGGACAGCGGAGCTCCTTTGTTGAGCCGTGCCACGGAATCAAGAGCTCCAAGTGGGCCATTTTTGGTAAGTAATGCAGGATGAATTGGAAGCTGGGTTACGGTGCCTAACTGCGCTAACCTAGATCCCACAAAAGGTGTTGGTCGATTAAGACAGCAGGACGGTGGTCATGGAAGTCGAAATCCGCTAAGAAGTGTGTAACAACTCACCTGTCGAATCAACTAGCCCCAAAAATGGATGGCGTTTTTGCGCGCGACCTATACCTGGCCGTTGGGGCAAGTTCCTAGCCCCAATGAGTAGGAGGGAGCAGTGGTCAATGCAAAACCAAGGGCGCGAGCAGCCGTCGGTTCAAATCTTAGTGGTAGTAGTAAATATTCAAATGAGAACTTTGAAGTCCGAAGAGGGAAAAGGTTCCATGTGAACGACACTTGCACATAGGTTAGTCGATCCTAAGGGCCGGGAAAAGCCCGACAGATAGCGCATTCCATGCGTGCACCGAAAGGGAATCAGGTTAAAATTCCTAAACCAGGACGTGGCAGTTGATGACAATGTTAGGGAGTCCGGAGACATCAACGAGGGCCTCGAGAAGAGTTATCTTTTCTGTTTAATAGCCTGCCCACCCTGAAAATGGCTTAGCCGAAGGTATGGTCCAGCGGCTGGAAGAGCACTACACGTCGCACGGTGTCTGGTGCGCCCCTAGCGGCCCTTGAAAATTTGGAGGATCGAGTGCCGTCCACTCCCGGACGTACTCATAACCACATCAGGTCTCCAAGGTGACCAGCCTCTGGTCGATGGAACAATGTAGGCAAGGGAAGTCGGCAAAATAGATCCGTAACTTCAGGAAAAGGATTGGCTTTGAGGGCTGGGCACAGGGCTCCTAGTCCCGAACCCGTCGGCTGTTGACAGACTGCTCGAGCTTCTCCCATGGCCAGAGCTGGTCGCTGCGTGTCAGCCGGGGGACGGACTGGGAATGGCTCACTCGGGGGCCTTCCCCGGGCATCGAACAGCTAGCTCAGAACTGGTACGGACAAGGGGAATCCGACTGTTTAATTAAAATAAAGAATTGCGATGGTCCCTGCGGATGCTCACGCAATGTGATTTCTGCCCAGTGCTCTGAATGTCAAAGTGAAGAAATTCAACGAAGTGCGAGTAAACGGCAGGAGTAACTATGACTCTCTTAAGGTAGCCAAATGCCTCGTCATCTAATTAGTGACGCGCATGAATAGATTAACGAGATTCCCACTGTCCCTGTCTACTATCCAGCGAAACCACAGCCAAAGGAACGGGTTTGGTAGAATTAGCGGTGAAAGAAGACCCTGTTGAGCTTGACTCTAGTCTGACTTTTTGAAATGACTTGAGTGGTGTAGGATAAGTGGGAGCCGAAAGGCGAAAGTGAAATACTACTACTTTTAACATTATTTTACTTATTCCGTGAATCGGAGGCTGTGACGCACAAGGTTTTTGCCATACATTCACTTACTGTTGCATCCATTTGTTGTGCATTTTTTCTATGCTTTACTTACTATCTTCTTTAAGTTACTATTCCTTACGTTTTCAACTGCCCAATATTACTGAATTAATATTTTTATTAAATCATATTAAATATTGTAGGAGTGAGAAAAATGTGCCTTCGAGCGATTAGCGTGTAAAGCCTTCGCCTAGAAAATGCTTTATTGAACTTAGTGAATAGTGTTACGAGATTTAACTTTGGGAATTAATTAACTAGCTCATAATTGCACCTTGGTGATTAACTTAAGTTAGTTGACCTCTTTAAGTAGTCAACCTACACCTAAAATGACTTAAGTTACTTATATAACCATACAATAACACTATTAAGCTATACATCACAAAAAAAAATAGAGTTGTTTTTACTATGCAAAAGCTGAGAGGTGCAGTAGAGAAGAAAAGAGGAGAAATCAACCATTTTGCTTGCAATTTGACATTCCTAGCTTGTGTTGGAGCCCCTTTTGGAGTGATTTAGAGCCTTTCCTTTCTTCCTAAGAGCTCTTGGTGAGGGATTATTGCATTATTTGTGAATTAAATATTTATACCAAAATGTTGAAATTCTAGATTTGTTGTATTGGCTTATGGTATGCTCAAATCTTTCTATATATGATGTATACATGTTGTAGAGACCACTTTTATGCTATTGTTTCAAGTTTTAAATGGTTGGAATCGTTATTTTGATTCGAGAGGTGAATAGTGACAAATTTCTAGGGT
>CM075768.1:39300465-39337965 GCA_037974665.1 Ehretia macrophylla
TTCGTCACATTTGTGAAGCGAATTTGATTAATCGGGTTGCCAATCCATCCGAAAAAAATTTTTAACGCCAAATACCATGTAAACAAATGAATTTATGAATTAATGTAAATTTTCCTGATTTTTCTATTATTTTTTTCTGATTTTTCCCAATTTTTCATAATTTTTAAATATTAAAAATTAATTTTCTGAAATTTTTTTTGAATATCATTTAACAAATTAATGTATGAATTAATATAAATTTTTCTGAATTTTCTACTATTTTTTTTGATTTTTTCCTATTTTTCGCAATTATTAAATATCAAAAAATAGTTTTTCAAAAAAAAAATCTTGAAGCATTTAGATATCATATGCTATCAATAAGGAGCAAGTTGGGTACGAAGATCATTCCACATAGGGCCGTTTATAGTGTAAAACGCCCATTATGAATCTCTGACAAAATGTACGTTACTGCTGTCACTTGGGTTTTTGCATCTAAATGTACTATAGAGAGGCATGTGGTGTCAAGCCCCCTGGTCGAGGTCCTTGTGGAAGGACGTTATGGGCACTTTGTGGCACATTGTAGACTATATCGTGGGCTATATCGTGGGCTATATTGTGGGCGGGAATGCCAACCGAGTGAATCACGCCGAGGTATTGCATTGTATACCTGTGCATTGGGCCCGTGCCACCACCGCCACGGGTCCCCCGACATGTCCTTCGATGCTGTACCAGGATGGCTAATGAGGAACGCGGTGGCTTCCTTAGCCCCTCATTATCCATCTTGGTGCCACAATACCGTCGACGTCATTGGGATGGCTAATGAGGGAGCGAGTGGTTGCCCAAGCACAAAATTAGCCATCCCCGTGCTGCCGGCTAGGTACAAGTTGGGGGATAATCCTGTCTCCCGACGTGTCGTTGGGCCTGCGCGAATCTCCTAGCACACGAATCCATAGTCGTTGCCGAGTAGATGTACATGGCCATGGTCTAGTGTCATAGCGATCCAAGCACCGCATGGGCTTGGTTGGCTCTTGGGGAACAGTGGGGGCAAGCATGATGCGCCAATTGCCTAGCACACGTGACATTGGCTTTTGTTAAGCAATGACGAGAGCGTTGCGATAAGACGATTGATGATGCTTCAATGTCGTGTCGATCCAAGCACCATGCGGCCTTGAAGCCGTCCCACGGTGGGTTCTGATGTGCCTGTGCGATGCGCGAATCACCTAGCACACGATGTCATAGTCCTCGCTGAGTCGTAATGCGACGGACGTGGTCTAGTGTCGTGGCGATCCAAGCATCGCGTGAGCAGGAAGGTAGTTTACCTCTCTTATTCCGTGCATACGTGTGTATACAGGGGGTCAATAGGGGCATGCGCGATACGCGAATCACCTAGCACACAACCTTGGCTTTCGTTAAGTGACGACATGAGCGTTGCGATGAGACAATGGCTACACCTTCAATGTCGTGGCGATCCAAGCACCGTGCTACTTGAAAGCCGTCCGATGGTGTATTCCTATTGGCCTACGCGAATCGCCTAGTACACAATGCCATGGTGCTCGCTGAGTCGTAATGCAATGGATGTGGACTAGTGTCGTGGCGATCCAAGCACTGCGTCGGTAGGAAGGTAGTTTGCTTGTCCCATTTCGTGCATACGGGTGCATACAGGGGGACGGTAGGGGCATGCGCGATGCGCGAATCGCCTAGCAAACGGCCTTGGCTTTCGTTAAGTGACAATGCGAGAATTGCAATGAGACGATGGCTAGAGCTTCAATGTCGTGGTGATCCAAGCACCGTGCTGCCTCGAAGCCGTCCGACGGTGTGTTCCTATGGGCCTGCGCGATGCGCGAATCGCCTAGCACACGATGCCATGGTCCTCGCTGAGTCGTAATGTGACGGACGTGGTCTAGTATCATGGCGATCCAAGCACCGCGGGGGCTCGAAGTCCGCTTTCGATTGGTACCTCAAGTGCATGCACTCGGTGCTGGGTCAGGTACCACGAAGTGGGCTCCTAAGCTTGCGACGTGCGGCTTGGTCATGCACCTCATGCCGTTCCCGTCCCTTGTCCCTTGTCCCTCAGAAATTCTTTGTGTCTAGCGGTGCATTCTCGAGCCATCTCGCTGGTTCCGTTTGCTTGAAGGGCTTCGTTTCCCTAGACGGTGGGGCGGTTACTGGCTTGGTGGTCTGGGCATAGCGAACGTGATAGCTCGTAAGTGGTAGTCGGCTTGTGTGGGTCGGTTGGATCCCTGCTTGAGCAGCGATGCCCGCCCCTGCTTGCCGCTTCATTCGCGGGCCGAGTGCTTACGTTGCCTCTGTCGGTAGGTCGGTTTCCTGTGTTGCATACCTACAAAGAAGGCAGTCTAAAGTCACATCGTCTATCTGTTGCCTTGCGTCTACCTCCGTGGATGACGTAGGGCGAACCCCTAAGCACGTCCTATGTTCCACGCTGCTCACTCCAACAAATGCAGTACACGTGGCCCGTGGGGCATCACTCGATCTCTTGGATGCGGCACACCATGACGGTATGGGGTCCTTGTGTGAGGCCCGACCTTGATTTGCATGCGATACCTCGTTTCGTGTGCCCTAACCTAGATTTGTGTGCCTTGACCTAGGTTTAAGAGTCGTGTTTCGTTTTATGTGCCTTGCATCGAATTACGTGCATTCATTTGGGGTTGCGTGCATTTGCTTGGGAAATATGCATTCATCTCGTAGTTCGTGCCTTATCTCGTAGTGCGTGCCCTAAACTTAGGAAAGCGTGCCCGCACGCTAATGAAGAAAGCATCTTACACGAAGAACTAGATTATTAATTAATCCTACAAACTCCACTAACTAATATTAAAATGCTAATTCAACTCACTAGAAGACGAAATTTCACCAAAAGCTAAATATTCTTATTCTTTATTCCTTATTCTTTTGCACATCCTAAACACACATTATAATAATTCTCTAAACATGACAAAAAATTCAGTTTGGAACACTAGCTTGGCCGACCACCTCTTGCATTTGAACTAGCATTGCATAATTTAAAAACACACCTAGACATTCTATGACACCAACACATAAAACAAAGAATAAAAAACTCCTAAAAATACTATCCAAGCATGCCATTCTCGGCCGTCACACCATGACCATCCCTCACAATTCAAAATACTCAAAAGATGGCATAATTTCAAATTTTGCAAGGCCTATAACCGACCAAATGCTTAAGCTTTTCATTTCTTTCTTACATTCTCTCTTTCTCTCATTCACACTCTATCTCTCGGCCTTGGCTGCAACCTTAGACTCCATAGCTTAAGCTCATCATCCTAAGGTTCATCAAGACATTCAAGACACTAAGGAACTCGACCAAGCAAACTAGAAGCAAAGAAACATGCATGCAAGCTCATAGAACCTTCATTTCGGCTTAGGTATGTTTGATAGCTTCTATTTCATTTCCTTTTTGTTCTAACCACATGCACATACTAAGGACATGGTAACTAAGCTAGGAATTAGAGAATCTCAAGTTATCTCTCAGCCAAGCAAGCAGAAAAGACGTTCTTGTGCATCATCAAGAGCTTTGTGCATCTTCATTATTGTCTTGCTAAGGTGAGGGCTAAAACTCTTTTGAAAAGCTTTCAAAAACCACATGCATGCCTTCATATGTCTATTTTTACCTCTGTACTTGTGATATATATGTGTACATGAGCTTTTGTAAACATGCATGCCAAGATATTTGGGTAGAATTTGAAGATACGCGAAATCGCGTAAATGGCAGTTTTCTGACTTGTTGGAGTGAAGTGAATTTGACCAGGAAAATGATGTTGAAAATGACAGAAAAATTGTAGGTGACTAGTTTTTCCAGGTCGGAGCATTTTTCGTAGAAGAAGGCCAAGACCAATTTTGACTCTAATGTCCCCAAAATGGCAAAACATCGAAAGGTGTCCAAAATTGGAAAATCTGGGAAAATGAAGCAGGTTTTGGCAGATTCACTGTCCTTGTAGAACGAACCAGTTTTGACTTAGTAAATAATATCCAAAATTCATGAAATTTGGTATTCTTCTAGATTTTTCCGTTCTGGACATTTTTTTCAGAAATAGGCTAAAGCTATATCGGACCCTAAGGTCCTCAAAAATGACAAGTATTGAAATATGTACAAATCTGGACAGTTTTGCGTAGTCTCACGGTTTTGGCTATAACGCTTGAACCCGAACTCCAAATGATGCGAGGTTCATTTCTGGATTTAGTTCACTCCTTAAGATTTAATTTTCAATTTTGTTCACTGGAATTTGAGATTGTTTTCTTGTCTCAATGATTGTGAGAAAATAGACCATTGCAGTGAGGTTTTCATCTAGTGACATGCTTTGAAAATTATTGTAACTTCTCTTGTTGTATTAAATGCTTGGGATTGTGGCACTTGGATGTTGTGTGGACTATTTTCGATGATTGAGGGTGTTTTAATTAATCGATGCATGGCTTGAGTCTAATTACGTGACAACTCGTGGCTTAATCGTACTTGTAAGCATGAATTGAAACCCTAGTGACTATGAAAAACTCGCTAAGTATTGATCCTATGGTTATCGTGTCTAATTGTGTGATTACATGGCTCCCCGTTTAATACTCATATAACTCCATGCGTTTTACAAGTGAAATTACATGTCAAACATGCCTCGTGTGTTTACTTGTCAACGTGCGATCTTATAACTGTTCGGAGGTAACCTACTTTGTTGTCCTCCTAATGTGATATCTTAAATGTTATAAATGTGCATTGCTTACAAGGTTGCAACCTTTCATTGTGGCATGGTAGCGTTTCACGCACGCCGAGCGGCATCGGGCTTGCCGGTGCTACTGTGACTACCATGGTCCAATTCCCTCTCTCGCTTGGCATTCCACCCTCGGAGAGTTAGGTCATAGGTTTTTGGGGTACATCCGGAGTACACCCAAATGGGAGCCATAAGTAGATTATTGAAGTGGGCCGCAACAATCGTATCGAAATCGATATTGAGAGCAAATGCTCACTGTATCCTTGAAATGATTGGTAATTGTATCTGTTGCTCAATTTGATTCTTATACTTTGCATACCTTATTATTTGTAATACGTGACATGTTTTCGAAAGGGGTTTTTCATAAGTTAACCGGAAAAAGAGTTTCAAAATGTATTTCTCGTTCCCCCTTTCTGAGTTCATAAGGACTCACCCTCTTTTATCATCTCAGGTGAAGAAGACCAGGAATAGGCACCCGAGGACATCGTGCCTATTGATGACTCCTTGGAATGATTGTTTGCCCTACGTGCCTTACTTGACTATGGCCATTTTGTGAACGATATGTTGCTTGTTGTTGTATTGTAAATGACCCCCGTTGTAATTTGGGGTCTAATTATGGCTTGTACTGATCATAACTAGGTACACACTCTTCTGGTCATTCTGCTATCGCTACTTGGTTTAGTATCTATCACAGACTTATGAAGTACTAGATAAGAGTTAAGTAAAATGAATTTATCCAATCTTAAGCAGGTACTCATTGTTAAGCTAAGATCAACAGGTATCGGTGTAACTAGATTGACAAATAAACGAGACATAGTATCATGCTAGGTTATTAGTGAAACGAGGCTTCGAGATAACTAGTAGGCATCCCGATTGGTGATAAATAGTAATCTTAGTTGGAAATGAATTTGAGATTGAAAGTTTTGAGGCATTTAGAGAATGAGGTCAAACTAAAGAACCCAATTACAACTGTTATGCTGCCGGTTTTTTGAAGAATTTGTAGAGTTTAGGCTAAACGTTAAGTGTTAAACCTTCATGAATGATTAAGTACGTGAAATGACTTGAATGTTTAGATCACTCCATAGTCTAACCTCTATAGGTCGGGTTAGGGCGTGACACCTTGGCCTCTATTTGCCAAAAATCAACGTTCGTCGCTAATTGCGTACGACGCTCATGTGCTCGTCTCGAGCCGTCGACCCTTAGCGGACGAAGTACCTCGTGTAACGCCGGCGTCGGTGAGGAATGCTACCTGGTTGATCTTGCCAGTAGTCATACGCTTGTCTCAAAGATTAAGCCATGAACTAATTCAGACTGTGAAACTGCGAATGGCTCATTAAATCAGTTATAGCTTGTTTGATGGTATCTACTACTCGGATAACCGTAATAATTCTAGAGCTAATACGTGCAACATACCCCGACTTTTGGAAGGGATGCATTTATTAGATAAAAGGTCACCGCGGGCTCTGCCCATTGCTGCGATGATTCATGATAACTCGATGGATCGCACGGCTCTCGTGCCAGTGACACATCATTCAAATTTCTGCCATATCAACTTTCGTTGGTAGGATAGTAGCCTACCGTGGTGGTGATGGGTGACGGAGAATTAGGGTTCGATTCCGGAGAGGGAGCCTGAGAAACGGCTACCACATCCAAATAAGGTAGCAGGCGCACAAATTACCCAATCCTGACACAGGGAGGTAGTGACAATAAATAACAATACCGGGCTCAAATAGTTTGGTAATTGGAATGAGTACAATCTAAATGCCTTAACGAGGATCCATTGGAGGGCAAGTCTGGTGCCAGCAGCCGCGGTAATTCTAACTCCAATAGTGTATATTTAAGTTGTTGCAGTTAAAAAGCTCGTAGTTGGACTTTGGGATGGGTCAGCTGGTCCACCTCAGTTGTGCACCGGTCGTCTCGTCCCTTCTGCCGATGATTTGCTTCTGGCCTTAACTGGCCAGGTTGCGCCTCCGGCGTTGTTACTTTGAAGAAATTAGAGTACTCAAAGCAAGCCTACGCTCTGTATACATTAGCATGGGATAACATTATAGGATTTCTATCCTATTGAATTGGCCTTCGGGATCAAAGTAATGATTAACAAGGACAGTCGGGGGCATTCATATTTCATAGTCAGAGGTGAAATTCTTGTATTTATGAAAGACAAACAACTACGAAAGCATTTGCCAAGGATGATTTCATTAATCAAGAATGAAAGTTGGGGGATTGAAGACGATCAGATACCGTCCTAGTCTCAACCATAAACGATGCCGACTAGGGATCGGCGGATGTTGCTTTTAGGACTCCGCCGGCACCTTATGAGAAATCAAAGTTTTTGGGTTACGGGAGGAGTGTGGTCGCAAGGCAAAAACTTAAAGGAATTGAGGGAAGGGCACCACCAGGAGTGAAGCCTGCAGCATAATTTGAGTCAACACGGGGAAACTTAACAGGTCTAGACATAGTAAGGATTGATAGACTGAGAGCTTTTTCTTGATTCTATGGGTGGTGGTGCATAGCTGTTCTTAGTTGGTAGAGCGATTTGTTTGGTTAATTCTATTAACGAACAAGACCTCAGCCTGCTAACTAGCTATGCAATGGTATCCCTTCGCAGCTAGCTTCTTAAAGGGACTACGGTTTTTTAGGCCGTTGAAGTTTGAGGCAATAATAGGTCTGTGATGCCTTTAGATGTTTTGGGCCTCACACACGCTACACTGATGTATTCAACGAGTCTATAGCCTTGGCTGACGGCCAGGTAATCTTTGAAATTTCATCGTGATGGGGATAGATCATTGCAATTGTTGGTCTTGAATGAGGAATTCCTAGTAAGCGTGAGTCATCAGCTAGCGTTGACTACGTCCATGCCCTTTGTACACACCGCCCGTCGCTCCTACCGATTGAATGATCTAGTGAAGTGTTCAAATTGCGGCGACGTTGGCGGTTCGCTGCCCGCGACGTCGCGAGAATTCCACTGGACCTTATCATTTAAAGGAAGGAGAAGTCGTAACAAGGTTTCCGTAGGTGAACCTACGGAAGGATCATTGTCAAACCCTGCGAAGGCAGAACGACCTGCGAACCCATTTAAACAACGCGGGGGAGGCGGCTCATCCCCAGCCCACGTGTCGGTCCTAAGTCGGGGCAAATTCCCCACAAACAATGAACCACAGCGTGGAATGCGCCAAGGAAAACGAAAAAAAGGGGCCAGCCTATCCCTGCCTCGTCCGCAATTTGTTGGGTTAGGCCTCTGTCCCTTACAAAATAAAAATGACTCTCGGCAACTGATATCTCAGCTCTCGCATCGATGAAGAATGTAGCGAAATGCGATACTTGGTGTGAATTGCGAAATCCCGGTAACCATCGAGTCTTTAAACGCAAGTTGTGCCCGAACCATCGAGTCTTTGAACGCAAGTTGCACCCGATAGCAAACAAGTATTGTGAAGGAAAGATGAAAAGAACTTTGAAAAGTGAGTCAAAGAGTACTTGAAATTGTCGGGAGGGAAGCGGATGGGGGCCGGCGATGTACCCCGGTCGTATGCAGAACGACGAGAGTCGATCCGCCGATCGGCTTGGGGCATGGACTAGTGCAGATTGGGGTGGCGGGCAAAGCCCGGGCAGTAGGTATTCCTACGGAAAGCCATCACCTCGATCGTGGTGGGACAGTGCGCGCCTTTGGCGTGCTTCGACATCTGCGCGCTCTCGGTGCTGGCTTGTGGGTTCCCCATTCCACCCGTCTTGAAATACAGACCAAAGTGTCTGAAATGTGTGTGAGTCAACGGGTACGTAAACCCACAAGGCGCAAGGAAGTTGATTGGTGGGATCCCCCTTGGGGGTGCACTGCCGACCAACCTTGATCTTCTGAGAAGGGTTCAAGTGCGAGCATACCTGTCAGGACCCGAAAGATGGTGAACTATGCCTGAGCAGAGCGAAGCCAGAGAAAACTCGGGTGGAGGCCCGCAACGATACTGACGTGCAAATCGTTGGTCTGACTTGGGTATAGGGGCGAAAGACTAATCGAACCATCCAGTAGCTAGTTCCCTCTGAAGTTTTCCTTAGGATAGTTGGAGCTCGTGTGCGAGTTCTATCCGGTAAAGCCAATGATTAGAGGCATCGAGGGCGCAACGCCCTTGACCTATTCTCAAACTTTAAATAGGTAGGACGGTACGACAGCTTCGTTGAGCCACGCCACGAAATCAAGAGCTCCAAGTGGGCCATTTTTGGTAAGCAGAACTGGTGATGCGGGATGAACCGGAAGCTGGGTTACGGTAACCAACTGCACGCTAACCTAGATCCCACAAAGGGTGTTGGTCAATTAAGACAACAAGACGGTGGTCATGGAAGTTGAAATTCGCTAAGGAATGTGTAACAACTCACCTACCGAATCAACTAGCCCTGAAAAAGGATAGTGCTTAAGCGCGCGACCTATACCCAGCCATCAGGGAAAGAGCCAGGCCTCGATGACTAAGAAGGCGCGACATTCGTCGCAAAACCCAAGGCGCGAGCCCGAGCGGAGCGGCCGTCAGAGCAGATCTTGGTGGTAGTAGCAAATATTCAAATGAGAACTTTGAAGGCCAAAGAGGGGAAAGGTTCCATGTGAACGACACTTGCACATGGGTTAGTCGATCCTAAGGGTCGGGGGAAGCCTGATAGCTCGTGCACCGAAGGGGAATCGGGTTAAAATTCCTGAACCGGGACGTGGTGGTTGACGGCAATGTTAGGGAGTCCAAAGACGACAACGGTGGCCTCGGGAAGAGTTATCTTTTCTATTTAATTGCCTGCCCACCCTGGAAACAGCTCAGCCGGAGGTAGGGTCCAGCGACTGGAAGAGCACCACACGTCGCACGGTGTCCAATGCGCCCCCGACAGCCCTTGAAAATTTGGAGGACCGAGTGTCGTCCACTCCCGGTCATACTCATAACCGCATCAGGTCTCCAAGGTGAACAGCTTTTGGTCGATGGAACAATGAAGGCAAGGAAAATCGACAAAACGGATCCGTAACTTTGTGAAAATGATTGGCTCTAAGGGTTGGGCACGGGGGTCCTAGTCCCGAACCCGTCAACTGTCGGCGGACTGCTTGAGCTACTCCCGCGGTAAGAGCGGGTCACCGCATGCTGGCCCGGGAACGGACAGGGAATGGTTCCATCGGGGGCCTTCCTCAGGCGTCGAACAGCCAGCTCAGAACTGGTACGAACAAGGGGAATCCGACTGTTTAATTAAAACAAAGTATTGCGATGGTCCATGCGGAAGCTCACGCAATATGATTTCTACCCAGTGTTCTGAATGTCAAAGTGAAGAAATTCAACCAAGCGCGGGTAAACAGCGGGAGTAACTATGACTCTCTTAAGGTAGCCAAATGCCTCGTCATCTAATTAGTGAAGCACATGACTGGATTAACAAAATTCCTACTATCCCTGTCTACTATCCAATGAAACCACAACCAAGGGAACGGGCTTGGTAGAATCAGCGGGGAAAGAAGATCCTGTTGAGCTTCACTCTAGTCCAACTTTGTGAAATGACTTGAGAGGTGTAGGATAAATGGGAGCCGAAAGGCGAAAGTGTAATACCACTACTTTTAACATTATTTTACTTATTCTGTGAATTAGAGGTGGGCCACTACCCCACTTTTTGGACCCAAGGCTCGCTTTACGGGCCGATCCGGGTAGAAGACATTGTTAGGTAGAGAGTTTGGCTAGGGCGGCACATTTGTTAAAAGATAATGCAGGTGTCCTAAGATGAGCTCAACGAGAACAGAAATCTGGTGTGCAACAGAAGGGTAAAAGCTCGTTTGATTCTGATTTCAGTACGAATGCGAACCGTGAAAGCGTGGCCTAACGATCCTTTAGACCTTCAGAATTTGAAGCTAAAGGTGTCAGAAAAGTTACCACAGGGATAACTGGCTTGTGGCAGCTAAGCGGTCATAGCGACGTTGCTTTTTGATCCTTTGATATTGGCTCTTCCTATAATTGTGAAGTAGAATTCACCAAGTGTTGGATTGTTCACCCACCAATAGGGAACGTGAGCTGGGTTTAGACCGTCGTGAGACAGGTTAGTTTATCCTACTGATTACAGTGTCGCAATAGTAATTCAACCTAGTATGAGAAGAACTGTAGATTCGCACAATTAGTCATCGCGCTTGGTTGAAAAGTCAGTGGCGCGAAGCTACCGTGCGCTGGATTATGACTAAATGCCTTTAAGTCAGAATCCGGGCTAAAAGGGATGCGTTCGCCCACCACCCGTTCACTGACCAGCAGTAGGGGCATCCGGTCCCCACGGGCACATGTCGTTGGCCAAGCCGTCTCGACAGAAGCGTCGCGTCGGCCACCTTGAAGTACAATTCCCATCGAGCGTCTAGCAGAATCCTTTGCAGATGACTTAAATATGCGACGGGATATTGTATGTGGCAGAGTGGCCTTGCTACCAAGATCCACTGAGATTTAGCTCTTTGTCACTCCGATTCGTCCCTCCCCTCTCCTCGCCTATCTCCGCCCCATCTACAATCTAATCCCATCCCATCAACCAATACTATTTTCCCCAAACGAGCCAAGAGGTTTGAAGCCATATGCCGCTCCCTAAGTGTGTCTCCAAGTTCCTAAGTAAGTCATAAGTTGTAACCCAAGTGTCGACGCACGAATGCCCAAGTGTTGCCAAGTGCTCTGCGACCAAGTCCGAATAACATAAGCCCAAGTTAGTTTTACACGCTCGTTACGTGCATAAGTGCCACCGCAAATGTCGTGGGGTTTCGAGGCAATGATGATGCCCAATTATGCACAAGTGCTATGTGCTATGCCCAAGGATGCTCAAGTGCTATGTGCTATGCCCAAGGATGCCCAAGTGCTATACCCAAGTGCTATGCCCAATGATGCCCAAGTGCTATACCCAAGTGCTATGCCCAATAATGCCCAAGTGTCGACGTCATAAGTTTTAAGTGTCAATGCGTGAATGCCCAAAGTGCTATACCCAAGTGCTATGTGTTATGCCCAATGATGCCCAAGTACTATATGATATGCCCATTGATGCCCAAGTGCTATGTGCACCCAAGCTCTAAGCCCAAGTGCTATGTGCACCCAAGTGCTATGCCCAATAATGCCTAAGTGTAAAGCCAAAGTGCTAACGGGTCCACTGTCGGCCAACCCCACGCATCGTCTCGAGTGCTTAAGTGTTAGACAGCCTATGCTTGCCTCTTAAAAGATAGCAAAAAATTTGAATCCAACCTTGTGTGCTGCCGGCCCACCGAGGTACCTAACAGTGTTCCCTTAGCATTAACGGTGACTGAGGTTATGTTTCCCGTATCTTCGGCACGGTTGGGCACGTTAGTGAACGGTTATCACACGATTGGGCCTAGAATGGGGCACGTACTTGGGGCACATACTTGGTGCTTTGGATGAGCTATAGCTTGGCACGCAGTTGGGGCACGGCTAAGCAAGGTTGTTGCATAGTGGGTCGCGGATCGGGCACGATGGGACAAGTACTTGGACGACGATACCACACGATGGTGCGTGTATACCCCACGAAGGTGCACGCATGGGGCACCCATGTCGTACTAAGGTGAGCGCATGGGGTACCCGTGCCGCACGATGGTCCGAGCATTTGACTCGCATGCCGCATAAAGGTGGGCGCATAGAGTGCCCAAGCCGTACGATGGTGCGCACATGGGGAGCGAATGCAGCAATATGGTGCACGCATATGGCCCACATGCCGTACGAAGGTGTGTGCATGGGGTGCCCATGCAGCACGATGGTGCGCACATGGGGCACTGAAGTCGTGCGATGGTGTGCACAT
The DNA here is from genome assembly GCA_037974665.1 of Ehretia macrophylla. Lineage (NCBI taxonomy): Eukaryota > Viridiplantae > Streptophyta > Magnoliopsida > Boraginales > Ehretiaceae > Ehretia > Ehretia macrophylla. The sequence goes on from CM075768.1 coordinate 39,312,948, forward strand.
AGGGCGCTGATGCCCCACAATGGTGTGCGCATGTTGCACGAATGTGGCGCGCTTGTCGCATGAAGGTGCGCGTATGTGGCCCGCATGTCGCCCGAAGGTGCGCGCATGGGGTGCCCATGCTGCACGATGGTGAGCGCATGGGGCACCCATGCCGCACGATGGGATGCCCATGACATCTGATGGTACGCACATGTGGCCCGCATGCCACATGAAGGTGCAAGCATGGGGCGCCTATGCCACACGAATGTGTGCACATGGGACGCCCATGGCGCACGATGGTGCACGCATGGGGCGCCCATGGCGCACGATGGTATGTGCAGTGGGTGCCCATGTAGCACGATGGTGCACGCTTGTGGTGCGCATGCCGCACGAAGGTGCATGCATGTGGCCCGTTTATCGCACGATGGTGCGTGCATGGGACGCCTATGCTGCACGATGGTGCGCGCATGCCACACAAAGGTGCGCGGATGGGGCGCCCATGCCGCAAGATGGTGCACACATCGGGCGCGCATTCCGCAGGATGGTGCACCTTCGTGGCCCACATGCCGCACGAAGGTATGCACATGGGGCGCCCATGCCGAACGATAGTGTGCACTGCACGATGGTATGCGCATGTGGCCCGCATGCCGCACTAAGGTATGTGCATAGGGCGCCCATACTGCACGATATTACGCGCATCGGGAGCGCATGCCGCACGATGGTGCGCACATGTGGCCCCCATGCGGCACGAAGGTACGCGCATGGGGCACCCATGCTGCACAAAGGTATGGGCATCGTGCACGCATGCAGTACAATAGTGTGCGCATGTGGCCCGCATGCGGCACGAAGGTGCGCGCATGAGGCGCGCATGCCTCACCTTCGTGCGCGCATAAGGCTTACATACCGTATGCAGCTAGTGGCGCGCGCGGGGCTCTGTTGGGGCACTATTGGGGCACTGTTGGGGCATGGCTGGGGCACTATTGGGGTATGCTTGGGGGAAGTTGGGGCATGTTAGGTGACAGCTTTGCCACTACTAGGGGACGTTGAGCACGACGGGCAATGTTAAGCACTCGGGGGTAATTGGAATACGAAATGTATTATGACACAAATGTGGACATTGATGTCCTTTTAGAAGTGGTTTCCAAATCTGTGAACAAGTCTTAACCTTTCCCTTGTCCGACAAACAGTTCGTCAAATTTGTGAGGCAAATTAGATTAATCAGGTTCCCAATCCATCCAAAAAAAAAAATTAACGTCAAATATCATGTAAACAAATTAATTTATAAATTTTCCATATTTTTCTAGTATTTTTTTTCTAATTTTTTCCTATTTTTCATAATTTTTATGTATTAAAAATTAATTTTCTAACAAAATAATTTTTGAATATCATTTAACAAATTAATGTATGAATTAATATAAATTTTTCTGAATTTTTTACCATTTTTTCTGATTTTTCCCTATTTTTTGCAATTATTAAATGTTAAAAAAAAAATTTAGAATTTTTTTTTTTGAAGGATTTGGATATCATATGCTATCAATAAGGAGCAAACTTGGGTACGAAGATCATGCCACATGGGGCCATTAATAGTGTAAAACACCCATTATGAATCACTGCCAAAATGTACGTTACTACTGTCACTTGGATTTTTGCATTTAAATGTACTATAGGGGGGTATGTGGTGTCAAGCCCCCTAGTCGAGGTCCATGTGGGGGGACATTGTGGGCACTTCGTGGCACATTGTGGGCTATATCGTGGGCTATATTGTGGGCTATATTGTGGGCCGGAATACCTACTGAGTGAATCACGCTGAGGTATTGCATTGTATACCAGTGCGTTGGGGCCGTGCCACCCACGCCCCGTGTCCCCCGACGTGTCCCTCAGCACGACACTAGGATAGCTAATAAGGAACGTGGTGGCTTCCCTAGCCCCTCATTATCCATCTTGGTGCCGCAACACCGTCGACGTCATTAGGATGGCTAATGAGGGGGCGAGTAGTTGTCCAAGCACAAAATTAGCCATCCCCGTGCCGCCGGCTAGGTACACGTTAGGGGACATTCTCATCCCCCAATGTGTTGTTAAGCCTGCGCGATACGCGAATCGCCGAGCACATGAAGCCATGGCCATTGCCGAGTGAATGCTCGCAGCCATGGTCTAGTGTCGTGGTGATCCAAGCACCGCGTGGGCTTGGGTGGCTCTTGGGGGGCGGTAGTGGCAAGCGTGATGCGCGAATCGCCTAGCACACATGGCATTGGCTTTCGTTAGGCAACGACGCGAGCGTTGCGTTGAGACGATTGCTGATGCTTCAGTGTCATGGCGATCCAAGCACCATGTGGCCTTGAAGCCGTCCCCTGGTGGGTTCCGACGTGCCTGTGTCGTAATGCCTAGCACATGATGCTATGGTCCTCACTGAGTCGTAATGCGACGGACGTGATCTAGTATTGTGGCGATCCAAGCACCGCGTGGGTAGGAAGGTAGTTTACTTGTCCCGGTTCGTGCATACGGGTGAATACAGGGGGACGGTAGGGGCATGCGCGATGCGTGAATCGCCTAGCACATGGCCTTGGCTTTCATTAAGTGACTACGTGAGCGTTGCGATGAGACGATGGCTAGAGCTTCAATGTTATGGCGATCCAAGCACTGTGCTACCTTGAAGCCGTCCGACGGTGTGTTCCTATGGGCCTGCGCGATGCGCGAATCGCCTAGCATACGACACCATGGTCCTCGCTGAGTCGTAATGCGATGGACGTTGTCTAGTGTCGTGGTTATCCAAGCACCGCGTGGGCAGGAAGGTAGTTTGCTTGACTCGTTTTGTGCATACGGGTACATATAGGGTGACTGTAGGGGCATGCGCGAATTACCTACCACACGGCCTTGGCTTTCGTTAAGTGATGACGCGAGCGTTGCGATAAGACGATAGCTAGATCTTCAATGTCATGGAAATCCAACACCGTGCTGCCTCGAAGCAGTCCGACGGTGTGTTCCTATAGGCCTGAGCAATGTGCGAATCGCCTAGCACATGACGCCATGGTCCTCGCTCAGTCGTAATGCGACGGACGTGGTCTAGTGTCGTGGCAATCCAAGCAGTGCGGGGGCTCGAAGTCCGCTTTTGGTTGGTACCTCAACTGCGTGCACTCGGTGCTTGGTCGGACACCACGAAGTGGGCTCCTAAGCTTGCAACGTGTGGCCTGGTCATGCACCTCGTGCCGTTCCCGTCCCTTGTCCCTTGTCCCTCAGAAATTCTTCATGCCTAGCGGTGCATTCTCGGGCTATCTCGTCGGTTCCGTCTGCTTGAAGGGCTTCATTTGCCTAGACGGTGGGGTGGTTAATGGCTTGGTGGTCTGGGAATAGCGAACGTGATAGCACGTGAGTGGTGGTCGGCTTGTATGGGTCGGTTGGATCTCTACTTGAATAGTAACGTTCGCCCCTGCTTGCCACTTCATTCGTGGGCCGAGTGCTTACGTTCCCTCAGTCGGTCAATCAGTTTCCTGTGTTGCGTACCTACAATGAAGGCAATCTAAAGTCACATCGTCCATCTTTTGCCTTGCATCTGCCTCTGTGGATGACGTGGGGCGAACCCCTATGCACATCCCATGTTCCACGCTGCTCACTCCAACAAGTGCGGCACACGTGGCCCGTGGGGGGTCGTATGATCACTCGGATGCGGCACACCATGACGGTATGGGGTCCTTGGCCTCTCTTTGCCCGAAATCAGCGTTCGTGGCTAATTGCGTACGACCATTGTGCGCTCGTCTCGAGCCATCAACCCTTTGGGGAGGATGTGAGGCTCGACCTTGAATTGTGTGCATTACCTCGAACTGCGTGCCTTAACCTCAAACTACGTGCCTTAACCTAGGTTAAGAGTCGTGTCTTGATTTACATGCCTTGTAGTGATTTACGTGCATTCATTTAGGGTTGCATACAATTACTTGGAATACGTGCATTTGTCTCATAATTCATGCCTTACCTCGTAGTGCGTGCCCTAGACCTAGGAAAGTGTGCCTACACGCTAATCAAGAAAGTATCCTACACGAAACACTAAACTACAGAATAATCCTACAAACTCCACTAAGTACTGTTTTAATCCTAAATCAACTCACTAGAATACAAAATTTTACTAAACACTAAACATTCTTTATTCTTTATTCCTATTCCAAATCCAACACACCTCAATTACCACAATCAACCTACAATAAAATAAACTTTAAGACAAAACAAAAAATTCAGAATTAAACACCACATGGCCGACCATACCTAGATCATTTGAACAAGAATTGAACAACATTCTTTTTAACTATGCATGCCTAGACAAGGTCTTACACATTGTCATGACTTTTTGTTGCCCCAAGGTTCTTTTGCTAACAACCAAGCCTTTTTTCTTGGCCCTCTCAATGACCATACTCCTCATAATTCAAAATTGCTCAAAGAACAAAATTAATTTCAGCCTTGTATAGCTCAAGGCCGACACATACACACACACAAACATTTCATCTCATCCTCAAACTCTCTCATTCTCTCCCATTCTCTTTCTCTCTCATTTTCGGCCATGGCTGCATCATCAACCTCCATAGCTCAAGCTCATATTCTAAGACTCACTTAGGCTCTCAAGGACTCTAAGGAACTCAACCATTGCAAGCAACAAGCAAGATATCTCACACAAAGCTCACAAATCTCTCTATCTCGGCCATAGGTATGTTTTGATAGCTTTCTTTCATTTCATTTTGTTCTAATCACATGCACACACTAAGAATATGCTAACTAAGCTAGGAAGTAAAGAACAACCAGCTATCTTTCGGCCAAACCAAGGAAAAGAAGGTCTCTTGTGCGTTTTCAAGCTTCTTCTACCATTTACATCCAACAACTTGCTAAGGTGAGGGTTAAACTCTTTTGAAAGCTTTCAAAACTCACATGCATGCTCTCATGTGGCTATATTTACCTCTGTAGTTGTTGTATATGTGTGTATATGAGCTTATCTATTCATGCATGGCATGATAATGGCTAGAACTTGAAGATAGGTAAAAACGTTTTTGCTGGCAGTTTTCTGACCTTGTAGTACGAAGTACATTTGGCTTAGTAAAACTTGATAAAAATGCGTGAAAATTGGAAATTCAATAGTTTTTTCCATTATGAACATTTTTTGTAGAAATAGGCCAAGGCCAATTTTGATTCTAAGACCCCCAAAATGGCAAAATATCGAAAGGTGTCTAAATCTAGAAAAATTGGAAAAATGACATAGGTTTCTGGCAGATTACAGACTTTGTAGAACGAAGTGTTTTGACCTAGTAAATTTTGATAAAAATGCATGAAAATTGGTGGGTTGCTAGATTTTGTAGTTTTGGACATTTTTGTCAAAAAATAGGCCAAAGCTAAATCTGACTCTAAGACCCTCAAATATGGCAAAAATCGTAATGTGTCTAAAATTGGATAGTTTTGCGTAGTCTCACGGTTTTGGCCATAACTCCTAAGTCCGAACTCCAAATGGAGCGAGGTCTGTTCCTAGATTTAAATAACTCATTAAGATTCAAATTCAAATTTGGTTCACTAAAATTGGAGACTAATTTATTGGTCAATTGAATGTGGAAAAACAAAACATTGCAGTGAGGTTTTTGCTTAGTGATATGCTTTGAATCATGTTGAGACCTTGCTTGAGGTATTGAATGCTTGGAATTATGGCACATAGATGTTGTGTGGACTATTGTGGTTGGTTGAAGTTGATTAATTTGGATGTAGTATGGCTTGGGATCATTAATTGATGAAAGGTTTGCTTAATCGCATGTGTAAGCATGAAATTGAAGCCCTAGCGCTTATGACTAATTACTAAGAGATGACCCTATGTTTAAATGTGTTTAATTGTGTGGTTAATAGGCTTCCCGTAATTGTCTTTATAGCTCTAAATATGATTCCCGATGATTGCATGTTGATAAGTGAGAAATCCTTGCACCCGGTCTCGTGTGAGCGTCGTTGCATGCTTGTATAATGTTAATACTTGATACATGAACCCCAAAATGAGTTATATGACTTGATTTATATGTGTTACTTGGCTGCCCGTTTAATGTTCATGTAACTCTATGTGTTCTACAAAGTGAAATTTCATGTCAAGCATGCCTCGTTCATTTACTTGGCAATATGTGATCTTATAATTGCTCGGAGGCAACCTACTTTGTTGACCTCCTAATGTGAATTGTTAAATGGTATATTTGTGCATTGCATACAAGGTTGCAACCTTTCATTCTGGCATGGTAGCATTTCACGCATGCCGGCCAGCATCAGGCTTGCGGTGCTACCGTGACTACCATGGTCCAACTCCCTCTATCGCTTAGGGGCTAGACTTCCTCGGAGAGTTAGGCCGTAGGTTTGGTGTACATCCGGAGTACACCCATTGGAGTGATAAGTGGATGATTGAAGTCGGCCGCAACAACTATTATCGGAAATGAACTTGAGAGCAAAGCTTACCGTATCCTTTTTACTATGTGTTTAAGTACTCTCGCTTGGTTCCTAGAGGACTTCGTGGAGGAAAGACGAGTAAATGTGTTCATTTATAATTTTGTTATGTTATGAACTTGCTTATTTCATATGACATGTTTTCAAAAAGGGTTTTCACAAGATTAACCGGAAAAGAGTTTCAAAATGTTATCTCTCGTTCCCCCTCGCTGAGTTCATTAGGACTTACCCTCTTTTATCATCACAGGTGAAGAAGATCAGGAATAGGTACCCGAGGATAACGTGCCTATTGATGACTCCTTGGAGTGATTGCATGCCTAACGTGTCTTGCTTGACTGTCGCTGTCTTGTGAACGATATGTTTGTTTTGAAGACTATTCTTATGTTGTTTGTTGTTGTTGTAAATGACCTCCGTTGTAATTTGGGGTCTAATTTTGGCTTGTAATAATTATGACTAGATGAACACTCTATCTTGTGAGTTGCTTTCACTATTTTGATTTAGTAACTATCGTAGGCAACTCAATCACTAGGTGAAGAACCAAATGATGTAACTCTATCTAATTTCACCTAGGTGCTCAATCGTAAGCTAAAGATCAATAGGTACTTGCCCCATAGGAATTGACAAGTAAACGGGATATAGTCATCGTGCTAGGCTAATTAATCAAACAAGACTTTCGAGATAAACTAGCAGGTATATCGGTTGATGAACAATAGGAGTCCTTAATGGAATTGGATTAATGATTGGTATAATTGAGGCGTTTAGAAATCAGGTTAAACCAAAAGGTCCTAAATACAGCGGTTATGCTGCTGGTTTTTCAAAAAATCTTTTGGAGTTCTAGGCTAACGTTAAGTGTTAAATCTTAACAAATGATTAACTATGTCAAATGGAGTAAATGATTAGATCACACCCTAGTCTAACCTCTATAGGTCAGGTTGGGGCGTGACAAAAGAAATTCAACCAAGCGCGGGTAAACGGCGGGAGTAACTATGACTCTCTTAAAGTAGCCAAATGCCTCGTCATCTAATTAGTGACGCGCATGAATGGATTAACGAGATTTCCACTATTCGCGTCTACTATCCAGCGAAACCACAACCAAGGGAACGGGCTTGGCAGAATCAGCGGGGAAAGAAGACCCTGTTGAAATTGACTCTAGTCCGACTTTGTGAAATGATGTGAGAGGTGTGGGATAAGTGGGAGCCGAAAGGCGAAAGTGAAATACCATTATTTTTAACATTATTTACTTATTCTGTGAATCGGAGGTGGGGCACTGCCCCTCTTTTTGAACCCAAGGCTCCCTCTGCGGGCCGATCTAGGCGGAAGACATTGTCAGGTAGAGAGTTTGGCTGGGGCGGCACATCTGTTAAAAAATAACGCAGGTCTCCTAAGATGAGCTCAACGAGAACAAAAATCTTGTCTAGAATAGAAGGGTAAAAGCTCGTTTGATTCTGATTTCCAGTACGAATATGAACCGTGAAAGCGTGGCCTAACGATCCTTCAGACCTTCAGAATTTGAAGCTAGAGGTGTCAGAAAAGTTACCACAGGGATAACTGGCTTGTGGCAGCCAAGTGTTCATAGCGACGTTGTTTTTTGATCCTTCGAAGTCGGCTCTTCCTATCATTATGAAGCAGAATTCACCAAGGGTTGGATTGTTCACCCCCCAATAGGGAACGTGAGTTGGGTTTAGACCGTCGTGAGTTAGGTTAATTTTACCCTACTGATGACAGTGTCGCAATAGTAATTCAACCTAGTACGAGAGGAACCGTTGATTGGTACAATTGGTCATCGCGCTTGGTTGAAAAGCAAGTGGCACAAAGCTACCGTGCGTTAGAAGCGACGTGCTCGCCCGCCGCCCATTCACCAACCCGCAGTAGGGGCCAGCAGTCCCCAAGGGCACGTGTCATTGGCCAAGTCGTCGCGACAGAAGCGTCGCTTCGGCCACCTTGAAGTACAATTCCCATCGAGCGGTGGGCAAAATCCTTTGTAGAGGACTTAAATATGCGACGGGGTATTGTAAGTGGTAAAGTGGCCTTGCTGCCACGATCCACTGAGATTCAGCCCTTTGTCACTCCAATTCGTCCCTCCCCCCTCCTTGCCTATCTCTGCCCCATCTGCAATCCAATCCCATCCCATCAACCAACACTATTTCCCAAAAACGGACCAAGAGGTTCGACGCCCTATGCCACTCCCTAAGTATGTCTCCAAGTGCCAAAATAAGTCATAAGTTGTAACCCAAGTGTCGATGCGCGAATGCCCAAGTGTTGCCAAGTGCTCTGCGACCAAGTCCAAATAACATTAGCCTAAGTTAGTTTTCCACACTGGCTGCTTGCATAAGTGCCGCCGCAAGTGTCGTAGGGTTTCGAGGCAACGATGATGCCCAATTATGCCCAAGTGCTATGTGCTATGCCCAAGGATGCCAACCCAAGTGCTAAGTTCTATGCCCAAGGATTCCCAAGTGCTATGCCCAAGGATGCCCAGGTGCGAAGTGTCGACATCATAAGCTTTAAGTGTCAACGCGCGAATGCCCAAAGTGCTATACCCAAGTGCTATGTGTTTTGCCCAATAATGCCCAAGTGCTATGTGCTATGCCCATTGATGCCCAAGTGCTATGTGCACCCAAGCTCTATGCCCAAGTGCTATGTTCACCCAAGTGCTATGCCCAATGATGCCTAAGTGCTATGTGATATGCCCAAGTGCTAACGGGCCCACTGCTAGTCGGCCCCGCGCATTGTCTCGAGTGCCCAATTGTTAGACAGCCTATGCTTGCTTCGTAAGAGATGGAAAAAAAATTTGTATCCGACCTTGTGTGTTGCCGGCCCACCGAGGTGCCTAACGCTCTTTCTTTAGCATTAACGGTGACTGAGCTTATGTTGCCCCTATCTTCGGCACGAATGGGCACGTTCGTGAACGTTTACGATATGGCTGCTCATGGTATTGCACGACGGCGCATGATTGGGCCTCGAATGGGGCACGTACTTGGGGCCTCGGTTGAGCTATAGCTTGGCACGTAGTTGGGGCACAGCTTGGCAAGGTTTTTGGGCAGTAGGGTCGCGCATCGGGCACGATGGGGCAAGCACTTGGCCGACAATGCCGCACGATGGTGCGTGCATACCGCACGAAGGTGTGCGCATGGGGTGCCTATGCCGCACGAAGTTGCGCACATGGGGGACCCGTGCCGTACGATGGTGCGCGTATGTCGCAAGAAGGTGCGCGCATGGGGCACCCATGCCGCACGAAGGTGGGCGCATGGGGCGCCCATGCCGTACGATGGGGCGCTAATGTCGTACGATGGTGTGTGCATATGGCGCCGATGCCGCATGATGGTACGCACATGCCGCACAAATGTGGCACGCATGTCACGCCCTAACCCAACCTAAGGAGGCTATACTAAGGTGTGATCTAATCATTCATATTATTTTACGACTATAACCAATTGACGAAGGTTAAAGCTTATCCGTTAGCCTAAAACTCCAAAAAAAAAATTTGAAAAATCGGCAGCATAATGACTGTATTTAGAACCTTTTAGTTTGACCTAATTTTCAAACGCTTCAATTATTCCAATCATTAATCCAATTCCATTAAGAATTCTTATTTTGTCATCAACCGATATGCCCACTAGTCTATCTCGAAAGTCTTGTTTGATTAACAAGCCTAGCATGATAACTATGTCCCGTTTATTTGTCAATTCCTATCGTGCAAGTACCTGTTGTTCTTTAGCTTATGATTGAGCACCTGGGTGAGCTTAGATAGAGTTACGTTATTTGATTCTTCATCTAGTGGTTTAAACACCTACGATAACTACTAATAAAAAAAAAATGAAAGCAAACAACCAAATAAAGAGTTTGTCCAGTTATAATTAGTACAAGCTAAAATTATACCCAAATTACAACGGGGTCATTTACATCAACAAAATAAGTAGTCTTCAAAGCAAACACAACGTTCACAGAATAGCCACTGACAAGTAAGGCACATAAAACACGTAATCACTCCGAGGAATCATCAACAGGAACATTTTCTTCGGGTACCTGTTCCCAATCTTCTTCACCTGTGATCATAAAAGAGGGTGAGTCCTTATGAACTCAGCAAGGGGGAATGAGAGATAACGTTTTTAAAAACTTTTTTCCGGTTAATCTTATAAAAAAACTCTTTTGAAAACATGTCATATGAAATAAGCAAGTTCATAACATAACATAAATATAAATGAACACATTTACCAGTCTTTCCTCCCCGAGGTCGTCTAGGGACCAAGTGAGAGTACTTAAACACGTAGTAAAAAGGATACGGTGAGCTTTCGCTCTTAAGATCAATCAGTGAGCATTTGCTCTCAAGATCATTTTCGATAACAGTTGTTGCGGCCGGCTTCAATCATCCACTTATCACTCCAAATGGGTGTACTCCGGATGTACCCCGAAATCATACGACCCAAATCTCCGAGGAAGTCTAGCCCCCAAGCGAGAGAGGGAATTGGACTATGATAGTCACGGTAGCACCGGCAAGCCCGATGCTGCCTGGCGTGCTTGAAACGCTACCATGCCAGAATCAAAGGTTGCAACCTTGTATGCAATGCACATTTATGCCATTTAACATTTCACATTAGGAGGTTAACAAAGTAGGTTGCCTCCGAGCAAGTATAATGTCACATTTTGACATATTAGCATATAAGGCATTGTAAGAACATATAATTATTTCATATATCAATTTGAAAGAAATTAAACTTTCATGGGCAGCCAATTAATCATGTACAAAGCAAGCCATAGAATATCTTTTAACAATTCACATTAGGAGGTCAACAAAGTAGGTTGCCTCCGAGTAATTATAAGATCACATATCGATAAGTAAACATACGAGGCATGCTTTGTCATGTAAATTCACTTAGAAGCATGTGAACATTTAACAGACAACCAAGTAACCACCATATAACAAGTCATATAGCTTATTTTAGTTCACATATCAAGTGTTGAGATCATACAAGCATGCAACGATACTTACACAAAACCGGGTGCAAGAATAGTTCACTTATCAACATGCAATCATCAGGAATCATGTCTAGAGCTATAAGGACAATTCTGGGCAGTCCATTAACATTTCTCAACATCAATTATAAGTCACACAAGAATGGTTTATGACTTGGGAGTCTACGGGGCCATTAGGGCTTCCAAGGCCGTGCTCGGGGTTGGTTTCATTTACTAAGCACCACAAGTAATACTTAAACCACATCAAGCATACTTAACATTTATTAGGCAGCCTACTAATCACACAATTGAACATATTAACCATCGGATCATTACTTAGCAAGTTTTCATAAGCAATAGGGCCTAAATTCGTGCTTACACATGCGATTAAGACACAATTTGTCACGTAATTAAACCCAGGTCATGCATCAATTAATTAAGCATCCTCAATCATCCAAAACAGCCAACACAACGTCTAATTGCCACAATTCCAAGCATTCAATACCACAAGTAAAGTTACAACATGTTCCAAAGCATTTTACTAAACAAAACACTCTACTGCAATGGTCTGTTTTCCCACATTCAATTAGCCAAGAAAATGATGACCAAATTCAGTGAACCAAATTTTAAATTGAAGCTTAATGAGTGATTTAAATCTAGGAACAAACCTCGCATCATTTGGAGTTCGGACTTAGAAGTTATGGCCAAAACTGGGAGACTACGCAAAACTGTCCAGTTTTAGACACATTACAATTTTTGCCCTTTTTGAGGGTCTTAGATTCAGATTTACCTTTGGCCTATTTCTGACAAAAATGTCCAAAACTGCACAATTTAGCAACTTACCAATTTTCATACATGTTTATAAACATTTACTAGGTCAAAAATACTTTGTTCTACAAAGTCAGTAATCTGCCAGAAACCTATTTCATTTTTCCAATTTTTCCAGATTTAGACACCTTTCGATATTTGGCCATTTTGGGGGTCTTAGAGTCAAAATTGGACTTGGCCTATTTCTACAACAAATGTTCATAACTGAAAAAACTAGTGACCTAACAATTTTTACGTATTTTTAGCAAGGTTTACTAAGCCAAATTCACTTCGTTCTACAAGGTCAGAAAACTGCCAGCAAAAACGTTTTTTTACCTATCTTCAAGTTCTAGCCATTATCATGCCATGCATGAGTAGATAAGCTCATATACACACATATACAACAACTACAGAGGTAAATATAGCCACATGAAAGCATGCATGTGAGTTTTGAAAGCTTTTAAAAGAGTTTAACCCTCACCTTAGCAACTTGATGGATGAAAATGCACAAATGCTCTTGAAATTGCACAAATAGACCTTTTTCCTTGGTTTGGCAAAGATGTATGTTGATTTCCTTTAAATCCCAGGTTAGTTAGCTTATGTTTAGTGTGTGCATGTGATTAGAAAAAAAAGAAATGGAAGAAAACTATCAAAACTTTACCTGGGTCGAAAATGAGAGGTTTGAGAGCTTGTGTGAGTTTTCTTGCTATTTTGCTTGCTATGGCCGAGCTTAGGAGAGTCTCAGAGTGTTGTTAGGAGTCTTGGGAGCTCAAAGGGCAGCCATGGTCAAAAGTGAGAGAGAAGGAGAGAGAATGGGGGAGTTTGAGATGAAAAGTGAAGTTTGATGAGATGTGTGATTTCCTTGTGGTGTGTCGGTTTTGGCTTAGCATTTGGTCAAGGTGAGCTTTGTTTTTTATTGTCTTAGTAGTCTAAGGTGTAAGAGAATGTCTAGGCATGATAAAAGGTAAGTCTTGTGTTTGGAGAAAGTGGAAAGCATAGAATAATGTTAGGATTATAATAATGCATGCATTTGACTTGACAATTTTTGAATTGCATGGTGTATGGTCGGCCAAGGGCTTGTAATTTCTGAAATTTTTGATTCTTTTTAAGTATATAATGGATTATAATAAGTGTGGAATTTGAGGTGTATTGGTTTTAGGTAAGAATAAAGAATAAAGAATGTTTGGGTGTTTGTATAGATTGAATTGTTTATTGTTAGTGGATTTTGTAGAGAATTTGAATTAGGAATATAATATTGGTTAGTGGATTGTGTAGGAATTTTTTTATTGTCTTGTGCTTTATGCAGGAATCTTTATAGGTTAGCGTGTAGGCACGCAGTTCGAGGTTTAGGGCACGCACTACAAGGCACGAATAGAAATCAATACAGGACAAGAATCACGGGATAGACATGAACTACGAGGTAAGGCATGTACTTCAAGATAAATGCACGGATTCCAATGCAAATACATGCAATCCTAGATGAATGCACGTAAACCAATGCAAGGCATGTAATTCGATGCAATGCACGTAAATCAAGGTATGGCACTTAAATCTAGGTTAAGACATGCAATTCAAGGTTAGGGCACATGAAACGAGATATCACACCTAAATCGAAGTCAGGTCACGTACTTCAAGGTTGGTCATATAATTTTGGGTCTATGGCACACAAATCGAGATAAGACACGTTATTCAGGGTCGGGCCTCACAGCGCATGCCGCACGAAAGTACGATCAAGTGGCCCGCATGCGGCATGAAGGTGCGCGCATGAGGTGCCCATGCCACACGATGGTGCACGCATGGGGCACCCATGCCGTACGATGGGGAGCCCATGCCGCACGATGATGCGCCCATGCCGCACGAAGGTGCGCGCATAGGATACCCATGCTGCACGAAGGTTCATACATGGGGTACCCATGCCGCAATATGGTGTGCGTATATGGCCCACATGCCGCACAAAGGTGTGCGCATGGGGCGCCCATGCCGCACAATAGTGCACGCATAGGGTGCCCATGCCGCACGACGGTGCCCGCATGCCGCACGAAGGTCCGTGCATGTGGCCCGCATGCTGCACGATGGTAAGCGTATGGGGTGCCCATGCTGCATGATGGTGCGCGCATGCCGCACGAAGGTACGTGCATGGGGCGCCCATGCCGCACGATGGGATGCCCATGCCGCACGATAGTACGCGCATCAGGCGCACATGCCGCACAATGGTGCACCTTTGTGGCCCGCATGCCACACGAAGGTACGCTCATGGGGCGCCCATGCCGCACGAAGGTGCTCGCATGGGGTGCCCATGCCGCACAATGGTGCACGCATGGGACACTCATGCCATACGATGGTGCGCTCATCGGGCGCGCATGCCGCACAATGGTACGCGCATGGGGCACCTATGCTGCACGAAGGTGCGCGCATGTGGCGCCCATGCCGCACGATGGTGTAGGTATCGACCACGCATGCCGCACGATGGAGCGTGCATGTAGCCCGCATGCGGGACAAAGGTGCATGCATGGGGCGCCCATGCCGCACGATGGTGTGGGCATCGTGCGCTTATGCCGCACAATGGTGTGCGCATATGGCCTACATGCAGCACGAAGGTGCGCTGCGCGTAAGTGGCGCGCTTGGGGCTCTCAAAGGGCGTTGTTGGGGCACTGTCGGGGCACTGTTGGGGCACGACTGGGGCACTATAGGGGTACGCTTGAGGGACGATGGAGGATGTTGGGGGACGGCTTTGGCACTACTAGGGGACGTTAGGTATGATGGGCAATGTTAGGCATTCGGGGGTAATGGGCATGCGGAATGTATTATGACACAAATGTGGACATTGATGTCCTTTACAAGTGGTTTCCGAATCTATGAAGTAGTCTTAACATTTCCCTTGTCCGACAAACAGTTCGTCACATTTGTGAGGCGAATCAGATTAATCGGGTTCCCAATCCATCCAAAAAAAATTTTAACACCAAATATCATGTAAACAAATTAATTTATGAATTAATATAAATTTCCCAAAATTTTCTAGTATTTTTTCTGATTTTTCCCTATTTTTCGTAATTTTTAAATATTAAAAATTAATTTTTTGAATTTTTTGTTGAATATCATTTAACAAATTAATGTATGAATTAACATAAATTTTTCTGAATTTTCTACTATTTTTTTTGATTTTTCCCTATTTTCGCAATTATTAAATATTAAAAAAAATCTTGAAGCATTTGGATATCATATGCTATCAATAAGGAGCAAGTTGGGTACGAAGATAATGCCACATGGGGCCATTTATAGTGTAAAACACCCATTATGAATCTCCTGCAAAATGTACGTTACCATTGTTACTTGGGTTTTTGCTTCTAAATATACTATAGCAGGGCATGTGGTGTCAAGCCCCCTGGTCGTGGTCCATGTGGGGGGACGTTGTGGGTACTTTGTTGCACATTGTGTGCTATATCGTGGGCTATATTGTGGGTGGGAATGCCTACCGAGTGAATCACGTCGATGTATTGCAGTTGCAAACCTATGCGTTGGGGCCGTGCCACCCCCGCCCCGCGTCCCCCGGCATGTCCCTCGGCGCGGCACCAGGATGGCTAATGAAGAACACGGTGGCTTCCCTAGCCCCTCATTATCCATCTTGGTGCCGCAACATATCATGGTGATCCAAGCACCGTGCTACCTCAAAGCCGTCCGACGGTATGTTCCAATGGGCCTGCGCAATGCGTGAATCGCCTAGCATACAACTCTATGCTCCTCGCTGAGTCGTAATGCGACATACGTGGTCTAGTGTCGTGGTGATCCAAACACTGCGGGGGCTCGAAGTCCGCTTTTGGTTGGCACCTCAAGTGCGTGCACTCGATGCTTGGTCGAGCACCACGAAGTGGGCTCCTAAGCTTGCGACGTGCGGCCTGGTCATGCACCTCGTGCCATTCCCGTCCCTTGTCCCTTGTCCCACAAAAATTATTCGTGGCTAGCGGTGCATTCTTAGGCTATCTCACCGGTTTCGTTTGCTTGAAAGGCTTCGTTTGCCTAGACGGTAGGGCGGTTACCAACTTGGTGGTCTGGGAATAGCAAACGTGATAGCACGTGAGTTGTGGTCGGCTTGTATTGGTCGGTTGGATCCTTGCTTGAGTAGCGACGTCTGCCCCTACTTGTCTTTTTATTCACGAGCTGAGTGCTTACGTTGCCTCGGTTTGTCGGTCAGTTTCCTGTGTTGCGTACCTACAAAGAAGGCAGTCTAAAGTCATATCGTCCATCTTTTTCCTTGCATCTGCCTCCGTGGATGATGTGGGGCAAACCCCTAAGCAAGTCTCGTGTTCCACGCTGCTCCCTCCAACAAGTATGGCACACGTGGCCCGTGAGGTATCGTTCGATCTCTCGGATGCGGCACACCATGACGGTATGGGGTCCTTGGCTTCTCTTTGCCCGAAAATAGCGTTTGTCGCTAATCGCATACGATGGTCATGCACTCGTCTTGAGCGGTCGACCCTTAGGTGACGACGTGCCTCGTGCGACTCCGGCGTTGGTGAGGAATGCTACCTGGTTTATCCTACTGGTAGTCATATGCTTGTCTCAAAGATTAAGCCATGCATGTGTAACTATGAACTAATTCAAACTGTGAAACTGCAAATGGCTCATTAAATAAGTCATAGTTTGTTTGATGATATTTACTACTTGGATAACCGTAGTAATTTTAGAGCTAATACGTGCAACAAACCCCGACTTCTCGAAGGGATGCATTTATTAGATAAAAGGTCGATGCGAGCTCTTCCCATTGCTGCGATGATTCATGATAACTCGACCGATCGCACGACCCTTGTGCCGGCGACGCATCATTCAAATTTCTACCCTATCGACTTTTGATGGTAGGATAGTGGCCTACCATGGTGGTGACGGGTGATGGAGAATTAGGGTTCGATTCTGGAGAGGGGGCCTGAGAAACGGCTACCACATCCAAGGAAGGCAGCAGGCGCGCAAATTACCCAATCCTGACACGGGAAGGTAGTGACAATAAATAACACTACCAGGCTCAAAGAGACTGGTAATTGTAATGAGTACAATCTAAATCCCTTAACGAGGATCCATTGGAGAGCAAGTCTGGTACCAGCAGCTGCAGTAATTCCAACTCCAATAGCGTATATTTAAGTTGTTGCAGTTAAAAAGCTCGTAGTTGGACTTTGGGATGGGTCGGCTGGTCTGCCTCAGGTGTGCCCCAGTCGTCTTGTCCCTTCTGCCGGCGATGCGCTCCTGGCCTTAACTGGCCGGGTCGTGCCTCCGGCGCTATTACTTTGAAGAAATTAGAGTGCTCAAAGCAAGTTTACGCTTTGTATACATTAGCATGGGATAACATTATAGGATTTCAATCCTATTGAGTTGGCCTTCGAGATCGGAGTAATGATTAATAGGGATAGTCGAGGGCATTCATATTTCATAGTCAGAGGTGAAATTCTTGGATTTATGAAAGACGAACAACTACAAAAGTATTTGCCAAGGATGTTTTCATTAATCAAGAACGAAAGTTGGGGGCTCGAAGACGATCATATACCGTCCTAGTCTCAACCATAAACGATACTAACCAGGGATCGGCGGATGTTGCTTTTAGGACTCCGCCGGTACCTTATGAGAAATGAAAGTTTTTGGGTTCCGGGGGGAGTATGGTCGCAAGGCTGAAACTTAAAGGAATTGACAGAATGGCACTACCCGGAGTGGAGCCTGCAGCTTAATTTGACTCAACACGGGAAAACTTACCAGGTCTAGACATAGTAAGGATTGATAGACTAAGAGCTCTTTCTTGATTCTATGGGTGGTGGTGGATGGCCGTTCTTAGTTGGTGGAGTGATTTGTCTGGTTAATTCCGTTAACGAACGAGACCTCAACTTGCTAACTACCTATGCGAAGGTATCCCTCCGTGGCTAGCTTCTTAGAGGGACTACGGCCTTTTAGGCCGCGAAAGTTTGAGGCAATAACAGGTCTGTGATACCCTTAGATGATCTGGGCCGCATGTGCGCTACACTGATATATTCAATGAGTCTATAGCCTTGGCCGACAAGCTCGGGTAATCTTTGAAATTTTATCGTTATGGGGATAGATCATTCAAATTGTTGGTCTTGAATGAGGAATTCCTATTAAGCATGAGTCATTAGCTCGCGTTGACTATGTCCTTGCCCTTTGTACACACCATCTGTCGCTCATACCGATTGAATGATCTGGTGAAGTGTTCGAATCGCGGCGACGTGGGCTGTTCACTGCCGGCGACGTCGTGAGAAGTCCACTGAAGCTTATCATTTTGAGGAAAAAGAAGTCGTAACAAGGTTTCCGTAGGTGAACCTGCGGAAGGATCATTGTTGAACCCTACGAAGGCCGAACGACCCGCGAACCCATTTAAACAATGCGGGGCCGACGCGAGGGAGGCGGCTCGTCCCCAATCCTTTGGTCGATCCTGAGTCGGGGTGAACGGCCCGCAAACAATGAACCTTGATGCGGAATTCACCAAGGAAAATGAAAAATAGGGGCCAGCCTATCCCTGCCCCATCCGCAGTGTGCCGGGTTAGGCCTCTATCCCTTACGAAATGCAAACGACTCTCGACAAAGGATATCTCGGCTCTCGTATCGATGAGGAACGTAACAAAATGCGATACTTAGTATGAATTGCAGAATACCGTGGACCATCGAGTCTTTGATCGTAAGTTGCACCCGAAGCCGTCAGGCTAGGGCACGTCTGCTTGGGCGTCACACATCGCGTCCCTCCCACCCCATGCCCCAACATTAGGTTGCCCAGTTCGTGCGTGGGGGCGAATTGTGGCCTCCTGTGTCTCTAGGTCCGATTGGCCAAAATGCGAGTCCGGCGCGATGGAAGTCATGACAAGTGGTGAATGGTCCATTCAACTCGCGAGTTATTATGCGTCGTTTTGCCGCACGTGCAGGACTGAAGATAGACCCTCCAGCGTTGTGCGCTACGACCGCTACCCCAGGCCAGGCAGGATTACCTGCTGAGTTTAAGCATATCAATAAGCAGAGGAAAAGAAACTTACAAGGATTCCCTTAGCAACGGTGAGCGAACCGGGAATAGCCCAACTTGAGAATCGGGCGGCTCCGCCGTCTGAATTGTAGTTCGGAGAAGCGTCCTCAACGGTGGACCGAGCCTAAGTCCCCTACAAAAGAGCGCGAGAGAGGGTGAGAGCCACGTCGTTCCCGGACCCTGTCACACTATGAGGCGCTCTCGGCGAGTCGGGTAGTTTGGGAATGCAGCCCTAAGCGGGCGGTAAATTTCGTCCAAGGCTAAATACAGGCGAGAGACCAATAGTGAACAAGTATCGCGAGGGAAAGATGAAAGGGTCTTGGAAAAGAGAGTCAAAGAGTTCTTGAAATTGTTGGGAGGGAAGCGTATGGGGTCCGGCGATGCGCCCCGGTCTCGTCGTTGTCACGCCCCAACCCGGCCTATAAAGGTTAGACTAAGGTGTGATCTAACATTCAAGTCATATCACATACTTAACCGTTCATGAAAACTTAACACTTAATGTTTTAGCCTAAACTCCACAATTTTTCGGAAAACTGGCAGCATAACGGCTGTAATTGGGCTCTTTAGTTTGACCTAATTCTCTAAACGCCTCAAAATTTCCAATCTGAATTTCATTTCTAACTAAGATTACTATTTACCATCAATTGAAATGCCTACTGGTTATCTCAATGTCTCGTTTGATTAATAACCTAGCATGATACTATGTCCCGTTTGTTTGTTTATCCTCGTTACAGAAGTACATATTGATCTTAGCTTAACAACGAGTACCTGGTTAAGATTGGATAGGTTCATTTACTTAGTCCTTACCTGTTACATCATAATCCTATGATAGATACTAGCAGTAACAATAGCAAAACGATCATAGTAGTGTCTAGTGTCTGTCTAGTTAATATCAGTACAAACCAAAATTAGACCCCAAATTACAACGGGGGTCTTTTACATTACAAACATTGAACAACATAAAAAGAAATGGTCTTCAAGTAGCATAGTGATCACAAACAGCCATAATCACGCAAAGCACATAGGACAGACAATCACTCCAAGGAATCATCGTTAGGCACATCGTCCTCAGTTACCTGTTCTTGATCTTCTTTACCTGAGGAGATAAAAGAGGGTGAGTCCTTATGAACTCAGCGAGGGGGAATGAGAAATAGGTTTTGAAACTCTTTTTCTGGTTCAACTTATGAAAATCCTTTTGCAAGCATGAATATAACACAATTAAGTACATAACAATAATGTAAAAGTAAAGGAACAAAATTACCCATCTTTCCTCCCCGAGGTCCTCTAGGAACCAAGCGAGAATACTTATACACATAGTAAAAAGGATACGGTGAGCTTTTGCTCTCAGTTCATTTCCAGTATCAATTGTTGCGGCCGACTTCAAATCATCCCCTTATCACGCCAAGTGGGTGTACTCCAGATGTACCCCAAAATCCTACGACCCAACTCTCCGAGGAAGTCTAGCCCCCAAGCAAGAGAGGGAATTGGACAATGGTAGTCACGATTGCACCGGCAAGCCCGATGCCACCCGGTGTGCGTGAACGCTACCACGCCAGAATGAAAGGTTGCAACCTTGTATGCAATGCACATTTAATATATCACATTAGGAGGACAACAAAGTAGGTTGCCTCCAGACAGTCATAAGATTGCACATTGACAAGTAAACAAGCGAGGCACGATAAGACACGTAATTTCACTTGAAAGGCATATGGAGTTATATGAACATTAAACGGGCAGCCATGTAAACATATAATTACACTCAATATTCAAAGGATCAACACTTAGCAAGTTCACCTAGTCACTAGGGTTTCTATTTCGTGCTTACCCGTGCGATTAAGCCTCAAGTCAACTCAAAATCAATCTCAAGCCATGCATCAATCAATTCAAACACCCCCAAGTATTCAAAACAGTCCACACAACATTTCAGTGCCATAATCCCAAGCAATTAGTACCACAAGAGAAGTTACAACAAATTTTCTAAGCATATAACTAAGTGAAACCCTCACTACAATAGACTGTATTCTCACAATCATTAAGACAAGCAAACAATCTCCAATTCCAGTCAATAAGATGTCAAATTAAAGCTTAAGAAATGAACTAAAATCAGAAACAAACCTTGCATCATTCGGAGTTCGGGTCCAATAGTTATAGCCAAAACAGTGGGATTGCACAAAATTGTCAAGATTTGCACACATTTCAATATTTGTCATTTTTGAGGTCCTTAGGATCAGATTCAGCCTTAGTCCATTTACTAAGTCAAAACTGGTTCGTTCCACAATGTCAGTGCATCTGCCAAAACCTGCTTCATTTTTTTCCAGACTCCCAGATTTGGACACATTTTTATTATTTGCCATTTTGAGGAACTTAGAGTCAAAATTATCTTTGGCCTATTTCTACAAAAAATGTTCAAAACTGGCAAAAATAGCTACCTACCAAGTTTCATGCATTTTCAATATCATTTGCCTAGCCAAACTCACCTCGCAACAACGAGATAGAGAGCTGTCACCAAACCCGATTTCATCTATCATCATCTTCAAGCCAAAATCTTGTCATGCATGGTTGTAAAAGCTTATGAAAACACATATAACTAAAGTACAGAAGCAAAGACAAACATTTAAGAGCATGCATGTGGATTTTTGAAGGATTTTCAAAAGGTTCTAGCCCTCACCTTAGCAAATCAACAAGAAGATGCACAAAACTTGATGAAGCTCAAATTTCTTCTTCTTCCTTGCTTAGCCAAGACACCACCCGATTTCTCTGTATTTTTCCTAGCTTAGTGACCAAGTTCTTAGTAGGTACATGTGGTTAGAACAAGAAGAAAAGAAATGGAAGCTAGTAAAACTCACCAAGGCCGAAATGGTTGCTCAAAGGGCTTGCATGTGTAATTCTTGCATCCTAGCTAGCTTGATCGAGTCTCCTTGCTTGTTACTTGTCTTGATTAACTATGGTGTGATGAAGATGACCTATGAAGGGAAGAAACTCAGTCAAGGCCGAGAGAGAGAGAGAAGAATGTGAGAGAGAGAGAGAGAAATGTGAGGAGAATGAGAAAAATGAAAGAAAAATGATGGCTTTGCAAAAGATGAAGCATGTTTGGCCTTGGGCATAGCAAAAATCAGATTTGTGTCTTCAAGAAGCTTGCATTTTGAAGTGTTTAGCATGGGCAAGGGAGCATTGTCGAGAATGGTGGAGTTTTGAGGAGGTTTTGAGCAATTTTTTATGCATTTGTGTCATAGAATTGTCATAAGTTATCTAGAATTAATTTGAATTGAGCAAGCAAGCATAAAAACCCACATGGTGGTCGGCCAAGGCATAAAAAATCTGATTTTTTTTCAACTTTTGAGCATTATTTAATTGTGTGTTGAAAGTGCAAAAAGAATAAGGGATAAAGAATAAGGAATGTCTAGCTTTTTGTGAGATTTTGTCTTTTAGTGGGTTGAATTAGTAGTTTAATAATAGTTAGTGAATTTGTAGGATTAATTAATACCCTAGTGCTCCGTGTAAGATGCTTTCTTGATTAGCGTGAGGGCACGCTTTCCTAGGTCTAGGGCACGCACTACGAGGTAGGACATGAACTACGAGATGAATGCACGTTTTTCAAGTAAATGCATGCAAACCTAAATGAATGCACGTAATTCAATGCAAGGCATACAAAACGAACTCAATTCTTAAACCTAGGTCAAGGCACTCAAATCTAGATTAGATCACACGAAACGAAGTATCGCACCCAAATCGAGGTCGGGCCTCACAACCGTTTCGCCGATCAGCTCGTGGCGCGGACCAACGTGGATTGTGGTGGCGTCCAAAGCCTAGGCAGTAGATATTCCTGCGGAACGCCGTCACCTCGATCGTGGCGGGGTAGCGCACGCCTTTGGCGTGCTTTGGCATCTGTGCACTCCCGGTGCTAGCTTGCGGGCTCCTTATTCGACCCGTCTTGAAACACAGACCAAGGAGTCTAACATGTGGGTGAGTCAACGATTGCGTAAACCCGTATGGCGCAAGGAAGCTCATTTACAGGATCCCTCCCGAGGGGTGCACTGCCGACCGACCTTGATCTTTTCAGAAGGGTTCAAGTGTGAGCATACCTGTCGGGACCTGAAAGATAGTGAACTATGCCTGAGCGAGGCAAAGCCAGAGGAAACTCTGGTGGAGGCCCACAGCAATACTGATGTGCAAATCGTTCATCTGACTTGGGTATAGGGGCGAAAGACTAATCGAACCATCTAGTAGCTGGTTCCCTCCGAAGTTTCCCTCAGAATAGCTGGAGCTCGCGTGCAAGTTCTATCGGGTAAAGCCAATGATTAGAGGCATCAAGGGCGCAATGCCCTCGACCTATTCTCAAACTTTAAATAGGTAGGACGACGTGGCTACTTCGTTGAGCCGTGCCACTGAATCAAGAGCTCCAAGTGGGCCATTTTTGGTAAGCAGAACTGGCGATGCGGGATGAATCGGAAGCCGGGTTACAGTGCCCAACTACGCGCTAACCTAGATCCCATAAAGGGTGTTTGTCGATTAAGACAGCAGGACGGTGGTCATGGAAGTCGAAATTCACTAAGAAGTGTGTAACAACTCACCTGCCGAATCAACTAGCCCCAAAAATGGATGGCGTTTAAGTGCGCGACCTATACCCGACCGTCGGGGCAAGTGCTAGGCCCCGATGAGTAGAAGGTCATGGCGGTCGCCACAAAACCCAAGGCGAGAGCCCGGGCAAAACGGCCATCGGTGCAGATCTTGGTGGTAGTAGCAAATATTCAAATGATAACTTTGAAGGCCGAAGAGGGAAAAGGTTCTATGTGAACGACATTTGCACATGGGTTAGTCGATCCTAAGGGTCAGGGGAAGCCTGACAGATAGCGCGTTTTGCGCGTGCACCAAAAGGGAATCGGGTTAAAATTTTTGAACCAGAACGTGGCGGGTGACGGCAACGTTAGGGAGTCCAGAGACGTCGGCGAGGGTCTCGGGAAGAGTTATCTTTTCTGTTTAACAGCTTGCCTACCCTGAAAACGGCTCAGCCAAAGGTAGGGTCCAGCGGCTAGAAGAGCACTGCATGTCACGCGGTGTCCGGTGCACCTCCGGCGGTCCTAGAAAATCCAGAGGACCAAGTGCCGTCCATGCCCGGTCATACTCATAACCGCACCAGGTCTCCAAGGTGAACAACCTCTGGTCGATGGAACAATGTAGGCAAGGGAAGTCGGTAAAATGGATCCGTAACATCGGGAAAAGGATTTCCTCTGAGGGCAGGGCACGGGGTCCCAGTCCCGAACCCGTCGGTTGTCGACAGATTGCTCGGTCTTTCCCAGGCATCGAACAGCAAGCTCAGAACTGGTACGGATAAGGGGAATCAAATTGTTTAATTAAAACAAAGCATTGCGATGGTCCTTGCGGATGCTCACACAATATGATTTCTGCCCAGTGCTCTGAAAGTCAAAGTGAATAAATTCAACCAAGCACGGTAAACGGCGGGAGTAAATATGACTCTCTTAAGGTAGGCAAATGCCTCGTCATCTAATTAGTGACGTGCATGAATGGATTAACGAGATTCCCACAGTCCCTGTCTATT
Source organism: Ehretia macrophylla (assembly GCA_037974665.1). NCBI lineage: Eukaryota > Viridiplantae > Streptophyta > Magnoliopsida > Boraginales > Ehretiaceae > Ehretia > Ehretia macrophylla. The sequence goes on from CM075768.1 coordinate 39,337,682, forward strand.
ATCTAGTGAAACCAAAGCCAAGGGTGTGAGGCCCAACTTCGATTTATGTGCAATATGTCGCTTCGTGTGCCCTAACCTAGATTTGCGTGCCTTGACCTAGGTTTAAGAGTCGTGTTTCGTTTTGTGTGTCTTGCATTGAATTACGTGCCTTCATTTAGGGTTGGGTGCATTTATTTGAGAAACGTGCATTTGTCTCGTAGTTCGTGCTTTACCTTGTAGTGCGTGCCCTAAACCTAGAAAAGCGTACCCGCACGCTAATCAAGAAAGCATCTTACATGAAGCAC
>CM075768.1:39342965-39380465 GCA_037974665.1 Ehretia macrophylla
CTACAACTTGGCACGCAGTTAGGGCACGGCTTGGCAAGGTTGTTGCGTAGTGGGGTCATGCAACGGGCACGATGGGGCAAGCACTTGGGCGATAATGCCACACGAAGGTGCGCACATGGGGCACCCATGTAGCACGAAGGTACGCGTATGGGGCCCGCATGCCACATGAAGGTGGGTGCATGGGGCGCCCATTTCGCATGATGGTGCGCACATGGGGCGCCCATGCCGCATGAAGGTATGCACATGGGGCACATGCAGTAATATAGTGCGTGTATGTGGCCCACATGTCGCACGAAGGTGTGCGCATAGGGCGCCCATGCCGCACGACGGTGAGCGTATAGGGCGCCCATGCCGCACGATGGTATGCGAATGAGAAGCCGATACTGCACGATGGTGCACGCATGCCGCACAAAGGTGTGCGCATATGGCCCGCATGCCACGTGAAGGTGCCCGCATGGGGCACCTATGCTACACAATGGTACGCGCATGTGGCCCGCGTGCGGCACGAAGGTGCGCACATGGGGTGCCCATGCCGCACAATGGTATGGGCATCGTGCGCACATGCTGCACAATGGTGCGCACATGTGGCATGTACGCAGCACGAAGGTGCGCGCATGGGGTGTCACACCCCAACCCAGCCTATAAAGGTTAGACTAGGGTGTGATCTAAACATTCAAGTCCATTCACATTCTTAATCGTTCTAGGAGGTTTAACACTTAACGTTTTATTCTAGACTCCAAATTTTTCGGAAATTCGGCAACATAACGGCTGTAATTGGGCTCTTTGTTTTGACCTAAATTTTCTAACAGCCTCAAAACTTTCAATTCAAGTTCACTCCCAACTAGAATTTACTATTTTATCATCAATTGAATTGCCTATTGGTTATTTCGATGTCCCGTTTGATTTATAACCTAGCATGATACTATGGCTCGTTTGTTTATTTGTCCTCGTTACAAATATACCTGTTGATCTTAGCTCAATAGCAAGTACCTATTAAGATTGGATAAGTTCATTTACTTAGTTCTTAACTAAAGCGTCGTAACCTAAGATAGATACTAGCGGTAGTAAAAGCAAAACGATCATAGTAGTGTCATGTCTAGTATCAGTCTACTTAATATAAGTACAAACCAAAATTAGACCCCAAATTACAATGGGGGTCTTTTACATTAGCAACAACAACAACATAAGATAAATAGTCTTCAAGCAGCACAAGGTACACAAGTAGTCACGTTCAAGCAAAACAACAATAACAGGCAATCGCTCCAGGGGTTCATCATTAGGTACATTATCCTCGGGTTCTTGTACCTGTTCTTCTTCACCTGAGATGAAAAAAAGAGGGTGAGTCCTTATGAACTCAGCGAGGGGGAGTGAGAAATAAGTTTTGAAACTCATTTTCCGATTAAACTTATGAAAATCCATTTCTCAAACATGAATACAATAGAAATACAAGTTCAGAATTACAAGTACAGAACAGGAATACCGGTCTTTCCTCCCCGAGGTTCTCTAGGATCCACGCAGGAGTACTTATACACATAATAAAAAGGATACGGTGAGCTTTAGCTCTCAGATCAAGTCAAGTAACAGGAGTTGCGGCCGACTTTAATTCATCCCCAAAACACGCCAGGTGGGTGTACTCCGGATGTACCCCGAAATCCTACGACCCAACTCTCCGAGGGTGAAATGCCAAGCGAGAGTGGGAATTGGACCATGGCAGTCACGGTAACACCAGCAAGCCCGACGCCGCCCGGCATGCGTGAAACACTACCATGCCACACTGAAAGGTTGCAACCTCGAATGCAATACACATTTATAACATTTAACATATCACATTAGGAGGACAACAAAGTAGGTTGCCTCCGAGTAGTTATAAGATCGCATGTTAACAAGTAGTCGAACGAGGCACGATAAGACAAGTAATTTCACATGAGAGGCATATGGAGTTATATGAACATTAATCGGGCAGCCATGTAACACATGTAAAAGAGGTCATATAACTCATTAAGAAGCTCATATAATCAAGTGATACGAATTATTCAACATGCAACAACATTTACGTGGGTTCGGTAGCAAGAAAAGCTTATTTGACAACATGCCATGGTCAAATTCACATTTGAAGTTATAGAACAATTACAGGCAGCCCACTAAGCATATAATTTCCACACCAAACCAAGAGATCAACACTTAGTAAAGCTACCTAGTCATTAGGGTTTCTATTTCATGCTTAATCGTGTGATGAAAACCCTAAGTCAACTCAAAGTCATTCTTAAGTCATGCATCATTCCATTCAAACATCCTCAAGTACTCAAAACAGTCCACATAACATCCCAACACAACTTTTCCACACAATTAGTATCACAAGAGAGGTTACAATAATTTTCCAAGCATGTAGCTAAATAAAACCTTTACTGCAATAGGCTGTTTTCTCACAATCAATAGGATAATCAAACAATCTCCAAATTCAGTGAATAAGATGTAAAATTAAAGCTTAAGAAGTTAACTAAACTCAGAAACAAACCTTGCATCAATTGGAGTTCAGAATCATTAGTTATAGCCGAAACAGTGAGGTAGCACAAAACTGTCCAGATTTGCACACTTTTCAGAAAATGGCGTTTTTGAGGTACTTAGAGTCAGTTTTAGCTTGGGTCCATTTCTGACAAAATTGTCCAGAACTGAAAAATATAGCATCACACCAAATTTAATGCATTTTGGGCAATGTTTACTAAGTCAAATATGGTTCGTTCCACAAGGTCAGTGCATCTGCCAAAACCTGATTCATTTTTCCAGATTTCCAGATTTGGTCACATTTTAATGATTTGCCATTTTGAGGACCTTAGAGTCAAAATTAGCTTCGGCCTATTTCTGGGAAAAATGTTCAAAATTGTCCAAACTAGTCACCCACCAATTTTCAAGCATTTTTAACATCATTTGGTTAGCTAAACTTACCTCGACCAGACTGGTCAGAGAGCTGTCATCCATTTCGACTTCACCTAGCATCATTTTCAAGCCAAGATCTTGCCATGCATGGTTGTTTAAGCTTATGAACGACCATATATCTCAAGTACAGAAGCAAACACACACATTCATGAGCATGCATGTGAAAATTTTAAAGAGTTTTCAAAAGGTTTTAACCCTCACCTTAGCAATCAACCACAAAATGCTCAAGACCCTTTGTTGAAGCTCAAATCTTCTCCTTTCCCTTGCTTAGCTGAGAACCTCACTAGTTTTTCTCTATTTTTCCTAGCTTAATGATCAATCTCTTAGCACAAGCATGAGGTTAAACCATGGAGAAAAGAAATGGTTGTCAAGAAGCTTACCTAGGGCCGAAATGAAGCTTCAATGCACATGCAAGAGTGATTTTCGAACTCTAGCTTGTTTGCTCGACTTTCTTGATGTTTGCTTGACCTGGCTTAGCTAAGTTATGAAGAAGACAAGCCAAGGAGATAGAGAACTCAGCCAAGAACCGAAATGGAGAGAGGAAATGAGAGGTAAGTGAGAGAAGTTGAAGGAAAATGAGAGAATGTGACAAAGTGATGGCTTTGCAATTCCTTTGAGGGTGTGGTCAGCCTTGGGCAGCCAAAATCTGATTTTTGTGTCTTCAAAATGTTATTTTTTGAATGCTAGCATGGGCATGCAAGGGCTGGTCGAAAATGGTGGAGATTTGAGGGGAATTGAGCAATTTTTTAATGCCTTTGTGTCATAGTTTGTCTAGGATTATGAATAAATTATGCAATGCTAGACTAAATGCACTTAGTGGTCAGCCAAGGGCTTGCAAATTGCTGAAATTTCAGATTCTATTTAACATATTATGGATTATAATAAGGGTGAAATTTGAGGTGCATTGGTTTTGGGTGAGAATAAATAATAAAGAATGTTTAGGTGTTTGTGTAGATTGAATTGTTTATTGTTAGTGGATTTTGTAGAGACTTGAATTAGGATTATTTTATAGTTTAGTGCTTTGTGTAGGATGCTTTTTTGATTAACGTGGTGGCACGGATTCCTAGGTCTAGGGTACGCACTACGAGGCACGCACCGAAATCAAGACGGGGCAACACGAGGTAAACACGAACTTCTAGACTAAGGCACGTACTTCAAGTCTAATGCACAGACTCCAATGGTAACGCACCCAACCCTAGGTGAATGAACGTAGATCAAAATAAGGCACGTAATTCAATGCAATGCACGTAATTCAAGATACGACTCTTAAACCTAGGTTAAGGCACGCAGTTCAAGGTTAATGCACACGAAATGAAGAGACACACGCAAATCAAGTTCTCGCACGTAAATTAAGGTCATGGCATGTTTATCTAGGTATTGCACGTATATCGATGATTAGGGCACACAATTCTAAGTTAAGGCACGTATAACGAGGTATGCACGAAAACTAAGACAGGGCACGTAATCCTAGGTTAGTCATATAATTTTAGGTCTAAGGCGCACAAATCGAGGTAGGACACGTTATTCGGGGTCGGGCCTCACATGGGGCGCCCGTGCCTCACCTTCGTGTGCGCATGAGGCGCCCATACTGCACAATGGTGCGCGTAAATGGCTCGTGCGGGGCTCTCCAGGGACTCTGTTGGGGCGCGACTGGGGCACTGTTGGGGCACGGTTAGGGCACAACTAGGGCACTATGGGGGTATGCTTGGGGGACGATGGGGGATGTTAGGGGACGGCTTTGGCACAACTAGCGGACGTTGGGCACGACGGGCAATATTAAGCATTCAGGGGTAATGGGCATGCAAAATGTATTATGACACAAATGTGGACATTGATGTCCTTTTACAAGTGGTTTCCGAATCTATGAAGTAGTCTTAACATTTCCCTTGTCCGACAAACAGTTCGTCACATTTGGGATGACTAATGAGGGGCCGAGTGGTTGCCCAAGCACAAAATTAGCCATCCCCGTGCTGCCAGCTACGTATACGTTGGGGGACATTCCCGTCCCCTAACGTGTTGTTGGGCCTACGTGATGTGCGAGTCGCCTAGCACATGAAGCCATGGCTATGGTCTAGTGTCGTGGCGATCCAAGCACTGCGTGGGCTTGGGTGGCTCTTTGGGGATGGTGGTGGCAAAGGTGATGCACGAATCGCCTAGCACACGTGGCATTGGCTTTCTTTAAACAACGACGTCAGCGTTGCGATGAGACGATTACTGATGCTTCAATGTCATGGCTATCTAAGCACCATGTGGCCTTGAAGCTGTCCCCCGGTGGGTTCTGACATGCCTAGGCGATGCACGAATCGCCTAGCACAGGACGCCATGGTCCTCGCTGAGTCATAATGTGACGGACGTTGTCACGCCCCAACCCGGTCTATAAAAGTTAGACTAGGGTGTGATCTAACATTCAAATCATATCACATACTTAACCGTTTATGAAGGTTTAACACTTAACATTTTGGCCTAAACTCCATAAATTCTTCAGAAAACCAGCAGCATAACGGCTGTAATTGGACTCTTTAGTTTGGCCTAGTTCTCTAAACGCCTCAAATTTTATTTCCAACTAAGATTACTATTTATCATCAATTGAAACGCCTACTAATTATCTTGAAGTCTCGTTTGATTAATAACCTAGCATGATGCTATGTCTCGTTTGTTTGTTTGTCCTCGTTACAGAAGTACCTGTTGATCTTGGCTTAACAATGAATACATGTTTAAGATTGGATAGGTTCATTTTACTTAGTCCTTACCTGATACCTCATAATCCTATGATAGATACTATCCAATGACGATAGCAAAACGACCATAGTAGTGTCTATCTAGTTATTATCAGTACAAGCCAAAATTAGACCCCAAATTACAACAGGGGTCTTTTACATTACAAACATCAAGCAACACGAAAATAAATAGTCTTCAAGCAGCATAGTGTTCACAATGGCCATAATCAAGCAAAGCACATAGGACAGGCAATCATTCCAAGGAATCATCGTTAGGCACGTCGTCCTCGGGTACCTGTTCTTGATCTTCTTCACCTGAGAATATAAAAGAGGGTGAGTCCTTATGAACTCAGCGAGGGGGGACGAGAAATAGGTTTTGAAACTCATTTTCCGGTTCAACTTATGAAAACCCTTTTTGCAAGCATGAATATATCACAAGTGAGTACATAACAAAATATAAAAGTAAAGGAACACAATTACCCATCTTTCCTTCCCGAGGTCCTCTAGGAACCAAGCAAGAGTACTTATACACATAGTGAAAAGGATATGGTGAGCTTTTGCTCTCAGTTCATTTCCAGTATCAGTTGTTGCGGTCGACTTCAAATCATCCCCTTATCACGCCAAATGGGTGTACTCCGGATGTACCCCGAAATCCTACGACCCAACTCTCCGAGGAAGTATAGCCCCCAAGCGAGAGAGGGAATTGGACAATGGTAGTCACGGTTGCACCGGCAAGCCCGATATCGCCCAGTGTACGTGAACGCTACCACGCCAGAATGAAATGTTGCAACCTTATATGCAATGCACATTTATGACATTTAATATATCACATTTGGAGGACAACAAAGTAGGTTGCCTCCGAGCAGTCATAAGATTGCACATTGACAAGTAATTTCACTTGAAAGGCACATGGTGTTATATGAACATTAAACGGGCAGCCATGTAATGTCACGAAAATCAAGTCATAGAACTTATTTCAAGGTTCACGTAATCAAATAATAAGATTATTCATCATGCAATGACATCTACGTGGGACCGGGTGCAAGAAAGGCCTACTTGTCAACATGTAATCATCAAGATCGCATTTAGGGCTACAATGGCAACTACGGACAGCCTACTAAACATATAATTAAACACGATATTCATAGGATCAACACTTTGTGAATTTACCTAGTCACTAGGGTTTCCATTTCGTGCTTACCCATGCTATTAAGCCCCAAGTCAACTCAAAATCAATCTCAAGCCATGCATCGATTAATTCAAACACCCTCAAGTATTCAAAACAGTCCACAAAACGTCCCAATGCCACAATCCCAAGCATTTAATACAACAAGAGAAGCTACAACAATTTTTCTAAGCATATCACTAAGTGAAACCCTCACTGCAATGGGCTGTTTTCTCACAATCATTAAGACAAGAAAACAATCTCCAATTCCAGTGAATAAGGTCTCAAATTAAATCTTAAGAAGTGAACTAAATTCAGAAACAAATCTCGCACAAAACTGTCCAGATTTGCACACATTTGAATACTTGTCATTTTTTAGGTCCTTAGGGTCCGATTTAGCCTTAGTCCATTTCTGATAAAAATGTCCAGAACTGAAAAATCTAGCAGAACACCAAATCACATGCATTTTGGATATCATTTACTAAGTGAAAACTGGTTCGTTCTACAATGTCAGTGAATCTGCCAAAACCTGCTTCATTTTTCCAGACATTCCAGATTTGGACACATTTTAATGATTTGCCATTTTGAGGTCCTTAGATTCAAAATTAGCTTTGGCCTATTTCTGTGAAAAATGTTCAGAACTGGCAAAACTAGTTACCTACCAATTCTCACGCATTTTCAACATTATTTACCTAGCCAAAATCACCTCGCATCAACAAGACAGAAAGCTGTCACATGCACGATTTCATCTATCATCACATTCTAGCCCAAAATCTTGCCATGCATGGTTGTAAAAGCTTATGAATACACATATATCTCAAGTACAGAAGCAAAGATAAACATTTAAGAGCATGCATGTGGTTTTTTGAAAGATTTTCAAGAAGTTTTAGCCCTCACCTTAGCAAAACAACAAGAAGACGCACAAGACTCTTGGTGCAGCACAAAGTTGATCTTCTTCCTTGCTTAGCCAAGACACCACTCGATTTTCTCTATTTTTCCTAGCTTAGTGACCAAGTTCTTAGTAGGTGCACGTGGTTAAAACAAGAAGAAAAGAAATGGAAGCTAGCAAACTCACCTAAGCCGAAATGGAGATTCAAAGAGCTTGCATGTGTGTTTCTTGCAACCTAGCTTGCTTAGTCGAGCTCCCTAGCTTCTTGCATGCCTTGATGAACCATGGAGTGATGAAGATAAGCTATGGAGTGTACAATATTCAGCTAGGGCCGAGAGAGAGAGAGATAATGAGAGGGAGAGAGAAGAATGAGAGGAAAATGAGAGAAATGAAAGAAAAATGAAAGCCTTGCAAATGATGAAGCATGTGTCGGCCTTGGGCATACAAATTTCAGATTTGTGTCTTCAAGAAGCATGATTTTTGAATCACCTAGCCTGGCAAGAGAATGGGTCGAAAATATGGGTGCATTGGGTAGGGTTTTGGGTTATTTTTTTTATTCATTTGTGTCATAAGTTGTCTAAGAATGTTTGAGGAATAAATTGAATTATGCAAAGCAAGCACAAAGCACACAAGGTGGTCGGCCAAGGCTTGAAAAAATCTGAATCTTTGTCATCTTTTGAGCATTATTTAATTGTGTGTTTGGAAAGTGCAAAAGAATAAGGAATAAAGAATGAGAATGTCTAGCTTTTGGTGCAATTTCGTCTTCTAGTGGGTTGAATTAGTAATTTAATATTAGTTAGTGGGATTTGTAGGATTAATTAATGACCTAGTGCTTCGTGTAAGATGCTTTCTTGATTAGCGTGCGGGCATGCTTTCCTAGGTTTAGGGCAAGCACTACGAGGTAAGGCATGAACTACGAGACGAATGCACGTTTCCCAAACAAATGCACACAACCCTAAATGAATGCATGTAATTCAATGCAAGGCACACAAAACGAAACATGGCTCTTAAACCTAGGTCAAGGCATGCCAATCTAGGTTAGGGCACACGAAACTAGGTATTGCACACAAATCGAGGTCGGGCCTCACATCCTCCCCTCTTTAAAATAATTTTGTCCTGAAATTCAATTTTACCTTTGAAATAATGCCGGATACTGTTGCTCCATCTGGTCTCGCCTTTCCCACGTTGCTTTTTCAACTCCATGATGATCCCACAACACTTTTACCATCGGTATAGTTTTGTTGCGCAACTCCCGATCTTGCTGGTCTAGGATCCGAATGGGCTTCTCTTCATAAGACAAGTTCTCCCGAAGCTACAACGACTCTGGCTCCAAGATATGCGATGCATCAGGGTGGTACTTCCACAGCTTCGAAACATGAAAGAAGTCGTGAATATTAGAGAGGTTTTGGGGTAGTGCCAGGTGACATGCCAATCTACCAACCTTCTCAATTATCTCAAATGGTCCTACAAATCTCGGGCTCAACTTTCCACCCTTGCCGTGTTTAATCAGTCCCCTCCAAGGTGATATCTTCAAGAGCACCTTGTCGCCGACCTCAAACTCTACGCTCCGTCTCCGACGGTCTGCATAACTTTTCTGCCTGCTTTGGGCGGTAAGCATCCATTTCCGGATGAGGTGGATATTATCAACAGTCTTCATAAGTTCAGGTAGAAGGGTCGCGTCAAAAGTCTTCGTTTCACCTACTTCATCCTAGTAAATTGGGGATCGACACTTGCGTCCGTACAACGCCTCAAATGGGGCCATCCCGATAGTGGCCTGATAACTATTATTATAAGCGAACTCTGCTAGAGACAGGTATTTCTCCCAACCTTTCGCGAAGTCTAAAACACACGCCCTCAGCATATCCTCCAAAATCTGAATAGTTCTCTCAGATTATCCATCGGTCAGAGGGTGATAAGCCGTGCTGAAACTCAACTTCGTTCCCAAAGCTTCTTTGTAATCTCTTCCAAAATCGGGAGGTAAAACGAGGATCCCTATCCAATACAATACTCACAGGCATCCAGTGCAATCTTACAATGTCTGCCACATACATATCTCCCAATTTCTCAGGACTATCCTCCTTGTTCATCGGTAAGAAGTGAGCTGACTTGGTGAATCTATCCACTATGACCCAAACAGCGTCATGACCCTTTTGTGACCTGGGCAGGTCCATGACAAAGTCCATAGTTATATGTTCCCATTTCCATTGAGGAATTTTCAACGGTTGAAGTAAACCTATGGGTCGTTGATGTTCCGCTTTGACTCTTTGGCAAGTCAAACACCGTGCCACAAACTCCGTGATCTTTCTCTTCATGTTATTCCACCAATAGTATTGCTTCAAATCCCGGTACATCTTTGTTCCGCCGGGGTAAATAGTGTATCTTGAATTATGGGCTTCTTCAAGAATCTTCTTTTTCAGCTCTGGTTCATTAGGAACGCAAATCCGATTCCTAAACCTCCAAATACCATCATCATGAAACTTGAAATTTGTGTTGCTTTCTTTAATCTTCTGGAATTGTTGGTCCTTCTGTTGAGCCTCTCGTAATTCAGACAACAAGGTCGATTGAACCTGTGTAGTGGCAAAAAGTAACCCTTTCCGAGTCAATTGTGGTTTCCACAAAAATGCTTCCTCCAACAACTCCTGCACCTTGACTTCCAGTTTTGCCATGCTCGCTTTCCTACTTAAGGCATCTGCAACTACATTCGCTTTACCGGGCACATAATTGATTGTGCAGTTATAATCATCCAAAAGCTCCATCCACCGCCTTTGCCTCATATTCAACTCTTTTTGTGAGAACAAGTATTTCAAGCTCTTGTGATCAGTAAACACCTCGAACTTGTTACCCCATAGATAGTGCCTCCATTTCTTGAGTGCAAACACAATAGCCGCTAACTCCAAATCATGTGTCGGGTAGTTCAATTCATACGGCTTCGGTTTCCTAGAAGCATACGCAATCACTCTTCCATTTTGCATCAGCACACAACCCAATCCTTCTTTCGAAGCATCGCTATAAATTACAAAACCTTGACTCCCTTCAGGCAATGCAAGAACAGGTGCGGTAGTCAATCTTTTCTTCAACTCTTGGAAGCTGTTCTCACACTTATCATCCCACACGAACTTTGTTTTCTTTTGAGTGAGCTTTGTAAGCGGTCCTGCAATCTTAGAGAAATCCTTCACGAACCTCTGATAATAGCCAGCTAGACAAAGAAAACTCCGAATCTCTGTAACATTCTCCGGCTTCTTCCAATACATCACCACTTCTATCTTTGCTGGATCCACTACTATTCCTTCTTGGGATATGATATGCCCCAAAAATGCAATCTGCTGCAACCAAAATTCGCACTTGCTAAATTTTGCATACAATTGATGCTCTCGAAGTTTCTGCAGTACCAACCGCAGATGTTGTTCATGCTCAGCCTCGAATTTTGAGTATACCAAAATATCATCAATGAAGATCACCACAAATTGGTCCAAGTAGGGTTGAAACACCCTGTGCATCAAGTCCATAAAAGCTGCAGGGGCATTAGTTAGTCCAAATGGCATCACCACATATTCATAATGCCCATATCTTGTCTTGAAAGCCGTTTTAGACACATCCTCATTTTTAATCTGCAACTGATAGTACCCTTGCCTCAAGTCGAGTTTCGAATACACTTTGGCTCCTTGAAGTTGATCAAACAACTCGTCGATCAGTGGAAGTGGGTATTTATTCTTGACAGTCACTTGGTTTAATCCTTGGTAATCGATGCATAGCCTCAGCGTTCCGTCTTTCTTCTTTACAAATAGGACTGGTGCACCCCAAGAGAAGAACTTGGTTGAACAAACCCCTTCTTCAACAATCCTTGCAATTGGTCCTTCAATTCTTGTAGCTCGGCCGGTACCATACGATAGGGAGCTTTAGATATCAGCTGGGTGCCAGGCAATAACTCTATAATGAGCTCAATCTCTCTATTGGGGGTAAACCGGGCAATTCTTCTGGAAACACATCCGCATAGTCTTTGATCACAAGCATCTCCTCCAACTTAGCTTTGTCCGATGGCTTGTTGATGAGGTAAGCTAAGTATCCAGTACACCCTTTCCTCAAGGACTTCACTGCTTTCGTAGATGAAATGATGGAACTCCCGGTGAAATCTCTTCGTCCCATTACCTCGAGTATTGGTTGACCAGGTACCTGGAATGTTACAATCTTCGTCCGGCAATCTAGTTAGGCATGATGCTTTGCCAACCAGTCTATCCCTAAGATGACCTCGTAGTCTCAAAAAGGTAATACAATAAGATTGGCTGAGAATTCCTTATCCTTAATTTGGATTTTACATGCTTTACAAGCTAAGCTAGTAAGAAGTTTAGAACCCATCGGAGTACCAACTTCTACTTCGTAAGGCAAACATACAACTCATAGTTTCACAAGGGAGTAATAAATGAATGAGTAGCACCCGGATCAATTAGTACCCTAACAGGTTGATTCAGTATGAAGAATGTACCTTCAACAACAATGGTCTCCTCTGGAAGCTCCTCGCACTCAATAGCATAAGCTCGAGCCTGAACTCTAGGAACTAGAGTCTTGCCTTTACCAACTGGTTTAACCTGATTTTGTCCTGTTTGCCATTTAGGGCAATCCTTGATCTGATACTGATCACTGCCATACCACACACATCGTCCTGACTTCTTCCAACACTGGGCCTCAGTATGCCCCTTCATGACACAGTAAGAATAGTTGATAGACTGAGTAGCAGGTGAACTACCTGTGGATCCGCAGGTGGAAGAGGCTGATAGCGCTTTAGTCGGGCCACGGTTATTCACTGGTCTGTTCTGGCTCTGGCCCTGACTACGACTCTGGCCCTGGAATTTCCTCTGTTGACCTGAAGGCTGGTATGGTTTCTTGTTCGGCTGACTCGAACCGGCTCTATCAAGTTTCCTCTTCTCAACTCGGGAAGCAGCAGCAAAGAGAGCAGAATAGGTATCGAAGTCATGCGAAGCCAACTGGTCCTGAATCTCTGGCCTCAATCCCGTAGTAAATTTCTACATATTCGCCTCCGGAGTACTGACCATGTATTGAGCATAGCGGGACAGTCGGTCAAAACGAGCCTCGTACTAGGCCACCGTCATGTTACCCTGGTTCAAGTGCATGAATTCCTCAATCCGCCTCTGCCTGGAAACTGCAGGTACATATTTTTCCTTGAAGGCCTTAACGAAATTACCCCACAAGCGAGGTGTATGATCAGTTTCCCACAGTGCCTCCACAGTGTGCCACCAATGCTCAGCATCCCCGTGCAACAGAAACACAGCAAACTCTACCTTTTCTTCATCAGTATAATCAAGTGGCCTGAAAATCCTCTCGATCTCAGACAGCCAAGCCTCTGCTTTCTCATCATTAGCTTCCCCGTGGAATTTGGACGGGCGAAAGTCAAGGAACTCCCTCATTCTGCTATGTCTCCCATGGTTACCATCATTCCTGTTGTTGTTGTTGTTGTTGGCTTCACGTGCATCTTGACGTTCCATCACTCGTGACATGCGATCCATGGCATTTACCATCATGTTAAACATAGCCATGCCGGGATTAGTTTGATAAGCATCTCCAATCTCTTGGGGTTCACCGCTCCTATTAGTAGTACAGGTACTAAGGCCAGCCATCTATAGGCACAGATTACGATGCACAATTTATTGAAATACGACGAACAAGATGCATAAGATATGCAACATAATACAGATACACAATTCCAGAAAAAATTAAGACATGTTAATCACTTAAGCACATAGAACATAGAAGGCACAATTAACATTATCACACAATAACATATAGACAAGTCATCCTAATTACCTTAGGGCTCTACCCATGGTCCGAGAGTTAAACCCGGCTTAAGCAATCTAAGCTCTGATACCATTCTTCTATAAGGTGTCACGCCCCAACCCGGCCTATAAAGGTTAGACTAGGGTGTGATCTAATATTCAAGTCATATCACATACTTAACCATTTATGAAGGTTTAACACTTAACATTTTGGCATAAACTCCACAAATTCTCTGAAAAACCGGCAACATAACGGTTGTAATTAGGCTCCTTAGTTTGACCTAATTCTTTAAACGCCTTAAAATTTACAATCTCAAATTCATTTCCAACTAAGATTACTATTTATCATTAATTGAAACGTCTACTAATTATCTTGAAGTCTCGTTTGATTAATAACCTAGCATGATGCTATGTCTCGCTTGTTTGTTTGTCCTCGTTACAGAAGTACCTGTTGATCTTGGCTTAACAATGAATACCTGCTTAAGATTGGATAGGTTCATTTTACTTAGTCCTTACCTGATACTTCATAATCCTATGATAGATACTAGCCAATGACGATAGCAAAACGACCATAGTAGTATCTATCTAGTTATTATCAATACAAGCCAAAATTAGACCCCAAATTACAACGGGGGTCATTTACATTACAAACATCAAGCAACATGAAAAGAATTAGTCTTCAAGCAGCATAGTATTCACAAATGGCCATAATCAAGCAAAGCACATAGGACAGGCAATCATTCCAAGGAATCATTGTTAGGCACGTCGTCCTCGGGTACCTGTTCTTGATCTTCTTCACCTGAGATGATAAAAGCGGGTGAGTCCTTATGAACTCAGTGAGGGGGAATGAGAAATAGGGTTCGAAACTCATTTTCCGGTTCAACTTATCAAAACCCCTTTTGCAAGCATGAATATATCACAAATAAGTACACAACAATAACATAAAAGTAAAGGAACACAATTACCCGTCTTTCCTCCCTGAGGTCCTCTACGAACCAAGCGAGAGTACTTATACACATAGTGAAAAGGATATGGTGAGCTTTTGCTCTCAGTTCATTTCCAGTATCAGTTGTTGTGGCCGACTTCAAATCAACCCCTTATCACGCCAAATGGGTGTACTCCGGATGTACCCCGAAATCCTACGACCCAACTCTTCGAAGAAGTCGAGCCCCCAAGCGAGAGAGGAAATTGGACAATGGTAGTCATGGTTGCACCGACAAGCCCGATACCGCCCGGTGTCCATGAACGCTACCACGCCAGAATGAAAGGTTGCAACCTTATATGCAATGCACATTTATGACATTTAATATATCACATTAGGAGGAAAACAAGGTAGGGTGCCTCCGAGCAGGCAGAAGATTGCACATTGACAAGTAATTTCACTTGAAAGGCATATGGAGTTATATGAACATTAAACAGGCAGCCATGTAATGTCACGCAAATCAAGTCATACAACTTATTTCAAGGTTCATGTAATCAAATAATAAGATTATTCATCATGCAACGACATCTACGTGGGACCGGGTGCAAGAAAGGCCTACTTGTCAACATGTAATCATCAAGATCGCATTTAAGGCTACAATGGCAACTACGGGCAGCCTACTAAACATATAATTAAACATGATATTCATAGGATCAACACTTTGTGAATTTACCTAGTCACTAGGGTTTCCATTTCGTGCTTACCCGTGCGATTAGGCCCCAAGTCAACTCAAAATCAATCTCAAGCCATGCATCGATTAATTCAAACATCCTCAAGTATTCAAAACAGTCCACACAACATCCCAATGCCACAATCCCAAGCATTTAATACAACAAGAGAAGCTACAATAATTTTTCTAAGCATATCACTAAGTGAAACCCTCACTGCAATGGGGTGTTTTTCCTACAATCGTTAAGACAAGCAAAAAATCTCCAATTCTAGTGACTAAGATGTCAAATTAAAGCTTAAGAAGTGAACTAAATTCAGAAACAAACCTCGCATCATTAAAGTTCGGGTTCAATAGTTATAGCCAAAACAGTGGGACTGCACAAAATTGTCCATATTTGCACACATTTCAATACTTGTCATTTTTTAGGTCCTTAGGGTCGGATTTAGCCTTAGTCCATTTCTGAAAAAAAAATGTCCAGAACTGAAAAATCTAGCAGCACACCAAATTTCAATCATTTAAGATGTCATTTATTAGGTCAAAACTGGTTCGTTCTACAAGGTCAGTGAATCTGCCAAAACCTGCTTTATTTTTCCAGACTTTCTAGATTTGGACACATTTTAATGATTTGCCATTTTGAGGCCCTTAGACTCAAAATTAGCTTTGGCCTATTTCTGCGACAAATGTTCAGAACTGGCAGAAATAGTTACTTACCAATTTTTACACATTTGCAACATCATTTACCTAGCCAAAATCACCTCGCATCAACCAGACAGAAAGCTGTCACATGCACGATTTCATCAATCATCACATTCTAGCCCAAAATCTTGCCATGCATGGTTGTAAAAGCTTATGAACACACATATATCTCAAGTACAGAAGCAAAGATAAACATTCAAGAGCATGCATGTGGTTTTTTTAAATATTTTCAAGAAGTTTTAGCCCATACCTTAGCAAAACAATAAGAAGATGCAAAAGACTCTTGGTGAAGCACAAAGTTGATCTTCTTCCTTGCTTAGCCGAGACACCACTTGATTTTCTCTATTATTCCTAGCTTAGTGACCAAGTTCTTAGTAGGTGCATGTGGTTAGAACAAGAAGAAAAGAAATGGAAGCTAGCAAACTCACCTAAGCCGAAATGGAGATTCAAAGAGCTTGCATGTGTGTTTCTTGCAACCTAGCTTGCTTAGTCGAGCTCCCTAGCTTCTTGCATGCCTTGATGAACTATGGAGTGATGAAGATAAGCTATGGAGTCTACAATATTCAGCTAGGGCCGAGAGAGAGAGAGAGAATGAGAGGGAGAGAGAAGAATGAGGGGAAAATGAGAGAAATGAAAGAAAAATGAAAGCCTTGCAAATGATGAAGCATGTGTCGGCCTTCGGCATACAAATTTCAAATTTGTGTCTTCAAGAAGCATGATTTTTGAATCACCGAGCATGGCAAGAGAATGGGTCAAAAATATGGGTGCACTGGGTAGGGTTTTGGGTTATTTTTTTTATGCATTTGTGTCATAAGTTGTCTAAGAATGTTTAAGGAATAAATTGAATTATGCAAAGCAAGCACAAAGCACACAAGGTGGTAGGCCAAGGCTTGAAAAATCTGAATCTTTGTCATCTTTTGAGCATTATTTAATTGTGTGTTTGGAAAGTGCAAAAGAATAAGGAATAAAGAATAAGAATGTCTAGCTTTTGGTACAATTTCGTCTTCTAGTGGTTGAATTAGTAATTTAATATTAGTTAGTGGGATTTGTAGGATTAATTAATGACCTAGTGCTTCGTGTAAGATGCTTTCTTGATTAGCGTGAGGGCACGCTTTCTTAGGTTTTGGACACGCACTACGAGACAAGGCACGAACTACGAGATGAGTGCACGTTTCCCAAGTAAATGCACACAACCCTAAATGAATGCACGTAATTCAATACAAGGCACACATAACGAAACATAATTCTTAAATCTAGGTCAAGGCACGCAAATCTAGGTTAGGGCACACGAAACGAGGTATCGCACGTAAATCGAGATCGGGCGTCACAGACGTGGTCTTGTGTCTGTTAGAGATATGCCTTAATGCTACATATTTGGATGACATATATTGGGGCATTTTGACATTTACTTATGGCATTAGTGTTTATATGTTCGTTTACAAATTGACATAATTAGGACATTCATATTCTCCTTCTTTACTTGTATGAATGAGTCCCTAGTATTTTCATTAGAGAAATGTATTCTAAAAGCGTTTAGAATATGTTGGCGTATTTCTTTAATATGATAAATACTTAAAGTGTTCATAGTCCTTAGATTATTTGATCGGGACTTTAATAATCAATTACGGACTATCACATGTGTTGTTACCTTTGATTAATATAGAGATATTAATGATAAAGGATGGTGAGCCACGTGCCATAACAGCATAACAATGCGACTTACAAACATGTGGATGACTATTAGTTGAATAGATCATTGAATGTGACGTGAATAACAAATTACATTACTTTGGATTAATAATTTGTTAATCGTTGGGATTGTGCATGTAATCCTTAGACTTGAGACACTACGGTTGTAATATGTATTGGAGTTTGATTCTAGCGTTTGGACAATGATTGTTTCGACAAACGAGATGAGATACGTCCTCTTGCAGTTTCATTCATCTGGTATAGTGATTGACAAGCAGTGGTCAAGAGAGGATCCGTTAACCTCCGACGTGAGGCGATGTCTTATGCGATCCAAGTTTGGTTGTTGAATGAGGAAGTTCTTGGCTAAGGCTTGTATGATGGAAATGGGTTTTTCCATGTGTCATCTCTCATTCTACCATTTGGATCTATGCATCGTTTCGAGTCTATGAACTTAATCGGATCATGGTTCTTGCTCGATGGGACAATTAATGGAAGGATTAGATTGCATGATAATCTATGACCATAAATAGATTCACTTGAATAAGACTTTATTGCTTTATAAACTGTCTTGATATGTTGGTAGCTAGAACGTCACTCAAGAACTCTGAAGGTGGTTTGAGAATGACGAGAGATATTCTCTAAACAAATCGAATAGTTTGATTAATATTGAAAATGTTCAACGTTTCTTCAATGCTATATAGCTGTGAATCTAAAAAGTCACACACAATAGAGCATGGTGATTGGTTTTTCTATTGAGCTTGATTTAGTTTCTCTTAAATTGTTAAAGTATTAACAATTGCGTTTATTTTCTCTTGAATTGTTAAAGTGTTAACAATTCGTTTAGTTTCTCTTGAATTATTAAAGTGTTAATAATTCATTTAGTTTCTCTTGAATTATTAAAGTGTTAATAATTCGTTTATTTTCTCTTGAATTATTAAAGTGTTAATAATTGTGTTTAGTTTCTCTTGAATTGTTAAAGTGTTAACAATTATATTTTGTTTCTCTTATATTGTTAAGGAGTTAACAATTGTATAATTCTTAAGGAGTTAACAATTGTGTAATTGTTAAGGAGTTAATAATTGTGCAATTGTTAAGGAGTTAACAATGGTGTAATTGACCTGTTAAAAGTTATTGGGGTCAATATGGAATTATTATTAAGTGTTAGGGCTAATGTGAAAATATGAAAAGGTTATTTTCATAATTTCAACTAATTGTGATTAGGTTGAATATTTAAATACATTAGTGAAAAAATACTACAATAAAGGAAACAAAAGATGACAAAGGTTTGTCATCTTTTCTTTTCTAACAAAGAGAGAACACAACCTTAATTCAAGGAAGGTTGTCTTCTCTTTTATTTCAAAAGGGAGACAAGAATAAGAAAAGAAGGAAAAAAGATGACAAGGGCTTGTCATCTTTCTCTTCTCTCCACACGTTGGAGAAAGAAAAAGATGAAGTAAAAGAATTGTCTTCATCTATCTCTCTCCTCAAGCCTCCATGGCTGAAAAAATTAGAGAAAAACGCAGCAAGAAGAAAGAAAAGAAAAAGGATTTTCTTCTTCTTCATCTTGAGAGAACCATGGCTGAAAAATGAAGATGAACTAGATGAACTTGTCTTCTCTTCTTGTTCATAAAAACGCAGCCAAAGAAAGGGAGAAGAAGGAAATGGTTTTGCTCTCTTCCTCACAAACAAGCTCATAAATCTTTCATGATTATCTAGCACAAAACAACCACGGAAATGGAGAAGCCATTCATTGCTCGTGTGGACGGACGAGAGCTCTTGTATTTTCAAGAGGAGGTGTCTTCCATCAAGTGTGCAAAAATTCAGATCTATGGCTTCAATGAGTTGTCTACAAGAGGTATACTCTTCTACTATCTCTTGTCAATATATATACTTGCTATATATATGTTTTGCATATGTTAATCACATGATATCAATATTAGAGTTTCATATGAACATCATGCTTTGAATTCCAGAAATTTTTGAATGTCATGTTTCGCTTCCGCTCGATTCTTAGCTAGATGATGTTTATTGCTATAAAATATACAAGATCCTTCAAGTGGTATCAGAGCAAGTTCTTGATGTTCATGTGATTACATATGTGTTTGCTTAAAGTTTCTAAAGTCTTGAGCACAAAAGAACAAGGAAAGAGTTTCAACATTTCTGAAAATGTTTCTGTCCACTGTTTTTTGTGTGACTGTTTTGCCATAGTAAATGTTGTTAGATTTGACTGATTTTTAGATATGTTATGCTATAGAGATAGTAGAACATTTCATCCTCTAATATGCATCTCCTAATTTCGTGGCTAAGGGTTTCAAAAAAATCAAAATCAGTAAGTTCACTGATTCTCGCGTAAAGTTGGACAGTTTGTGCAGTTGTGTTCCGGAGGGCATAACTCAGTCAATTTTAACTCCGAATTGAGTTCTTTTTGATTCTAAAACCATCTACACTCGAAGAGCTACGTCTCTACAAATTTTCAGAATTTTTGGAGAACTGTAGGTAGGCTAAACGAGTCAAAACAGTTGGTATATGTGCAGCAGATTTATGATGGGTCATAAATTAAAAGCCATGACTAATTGGTTTGACTTTGATTAAGTCCAATGGGCTTAAAAATCACTGGGCTTTAGTCTAATAAGATTAGATGAGATTGTTTTTCTTAGTGAAGATTAATATGACCCTTGGAACTCAAATTGGGCCATAAAATTAACAAAGGATTTGCATTGGGCCTTATTGAACAAGTATGGACTTAAAATTGATTTTATCTAGTTCTTTTGTGTTGTTTAACATGAGATGCTAAAATCTCAAGATATGGAACTTATTGCAAACATGCTTTTTATTTATTTAATGTATTGGATACATTAGTTTGTGTTAGCTTTATTGTTTATGTATATGATGCATATCCTATGCTTTATGAGTTTTATCTTACATAATGATGTTGGATGATAAATGGTGAATTTGATCATGGACTTGGTTAATGAATGGTTAATTAGTTGTAATTTCATTAGATTGCGTTGTAACTAATTACATCATTCATTAGTATGTAATTGAGACATAAGTCTCGTTTTAATTTCTTTCAATTGAGAGAAATTTGTAGTGAGACATAATGTATGTAATTTCTACAAGAAGTTTGCAAGAAGACCATTAGAGACTTTCAAGGAGTTGGATGCGCTTTGGATCTTTGAAGAATTCAAGAAGACAAGGCCAAAGAAGACATGTTGATGTGTTTATTTAGGTTTTATTTTTGTCTTAATTTAATTCATAGTCCAAGTCCATGATCCACCATAATGTATGATTTTGCATGTATGTTTATTTATTTGCTTATATGTGATGTATGCTTGTAAATTAACTAATGTGCATAGTGAGACCTAATTAAATTCAAAAATCTTCCTATGTGCAAACATATTAGATTGTAAAGTGGTAAAAGTGTTTATCGTTGCCCTCCACTATCCTAGGTTATATTTGCTCGATTGGGTATGTCTTGGCTAACCCAAAGGTAGGAAGACATATTCCATGAAAGTATTATGTTTACCTAGCAAGCATAGTGATGTTGTGTTGTTCCAATATCACGAAGCCAATAACGCACTAAAGCTGAGGTCCGGAATTCAAATTGTCGTAGCACTGTGACGGTGGGTGTAATCTAACTAGATCACGTTTCCAATAATGCACCAAAGCTGAGGTTACGGTGATTTAGGGGCAAAATGACCATATCCTATATAGTGATATAGATAGTAATCGTTGCTAACTCTTTGTATATATATTCCAATAATGCACCAAAGCTGAGGGGTATTCATATTAAAGAGAATCATGGTCACCTACTAATGAGTCTTTAATTAGATTCACGATCTCATTTAGGAAGTGTGAGATTCGATAAAATTAGTGGGATGTATCATTTAATTAAAGGCCAAATTAAATGTTTTAACAAGTTTATGTCAACTAGCGATCTTATTTTCTGTATACGTTTATGGCTACAACAATGAACCCGTCGTTTTTAATTAACTAGACTTTATATCGCGCAACTGGACCAAAATTTTTGATTAACATTGTTATCTAAGAATGGTTCTTAGAAACTTAATAAAGTCTTAGAGTTATATGCTCCGTTATTTTTTATCTTGATAAAGTATCAAAATAAAATGTTGTAGTACTTATGGTTGATAAGTAAAACAAATTAAATATGCTAAAGATTTATATTCTTTCATAGTTTGCATAAAGGTATGCAAGATGTAAATAATATAATTCTAAACTAGCAAATGGTTTTATGGTAAGCATATTTAATGCATGATATTAGATATAAATAGAATTCATTCTCATATTCGTATTTCCTCTTTGGTTAGTGGTAATGCAAAGAAGAAAGACAAATAGAGATGATTTCTATTAGCCAGTGGGAGCATTCTAAGAAGAATATTAAGGATTGAATAGGCATGTGTAAATGATGTTTTCATAGCCTTAAAACCGGACATTAAAAGAGGTTTTAATCCAAAGTATCTTTATAGCTTGAATGTCAAGGTTGTAAAGCTATTATGAATTATAAATCTTCTTTGATTGTAATTGGTACTACTTTATGGATTCTAGTGAAACATTAGTGAATGTGTTCGAGGATAGAATCTTAATCTCAGTAGTGCGCTTTTAGAAGCGTGGAATTTTTTCAGTGTTAGCAATTGAATCAAAGGTTGTTGCGTTAGTTAAATACAATTTGTTTGGATTCCTTCTGGACATATTTTGCATTTTAAATATTATACCTAAATGATATTAGGAATAAAATGTATATTCCTAAAGCTTGTATAAGTGCATTATGGTGTAGTCTTTATTGTCTTAATATGGACGAAAGAATGTATTGCAAATATATTGACAACCGTTATAATCATCCACCAAATTTTAAGATTACTCAAATGATCCAAATTAATTGTAGTTTCTACATGATTAGGTTTTTCTAATAATAAGATGATGATTAGGTTGGTTTGATCAACTTATACATCTAATTTATTGGAAAGGTAACCAAGTCATCCTTTGTTTGATAAAGGATTAAAACTACTAGCTTATTTGGATTAGTACATGTTGATGTATTTAGAGGTATTTGAGAATAGGCTCGTATAGAAAAATGTATTAGTGCCTTATGAATAGATCATGAAGGCAAAATACTTAAGTACTATTTTATTTGAATATCCTAAAATTTTGATATAGTATTGAAATTAATAATGCCTGGTGTACCATAAATAAATAGGGTTTTCTTAGTGAAGAAACCGTGCTTTGATGGACGTAGTAAAGTTATTGATTAGTTTGACTAATCATTCTATTTATTTGTGGGTCATGCTTTCCTTAATTTAATATTATATTGAATAGTAACTGTCTGCTATTGCTAGAACTTTAAATTTGATATAAGTTGGATGTCAACCAAGTATTAAATGTGTTAATTTTGGCTTGTCCTACTTTTATTGAAAAGTTTTTTAAAGGACTAGTGGGAGTTTTGGTTAAAGGTAATTTTATAGTATATCCTAGTTTTGTAGGATATAATTTCTATTTAGTGATCAATGTCTATTGATCTATTATATTGTAATCTTTCTTGAAGAAAAGGTTTTGTTCAAGAAGATGTTACTTTATAATAAAATAGAGATTGAGGATGTATCCTCTAAAGCTATAAAATCACCTAGACCAAAGTAATGAATCTATTCAATAAGGTCCGTGATGAGTCATCACACAAGATCTTTGAAAAACTAGTAGTGTATCTAATTCTTTAAAAGAATATAGGGATATCCTTTTAGAAGCACAAACGTTGTTTGTGTATTTCAGATAATTATCAATTAGTTGATCCTACGATCTACAAAGAAACGATATATTTGATATCGATTCCAAGAAACTATATAATGCAAAGCATAATAATGAGACTTCATATACTTTAGCTTAATCTGGATATTGATCTCCGAGATAAAGGTTGAAGTTAATAGAAAAGGGTAATAACCTTTTATAGCTATATTGGTTCCTAAAAGAAATAACCAAAGCCAAAGTTTTAGCTATGATGAAATCCTTTTACCAATTTTTGTGCTTTAGTCTCGTTGTATTATGCTAGTCATTATAGCACTTTGTATTACTATATTGATAATTATGATCTATTGATATGAGTAATATGTGCATACTTGATAAATCCACATGGGGATTTTTAAGTGAATTCCTTGGAAATGTTTCACCCATTTCAAATGAGATTAAAGAGTTAGATTTCATTTAAAATGTAGATGAACCTTGTGATTGCAAAAGAATAGTGGGAGCGCATCTACTTTTCTATGATTGCAATAATGATGACTTCAATATCATAGTTGATGATATGTGTGTTGTGATATTAATTATAGTCTAGTCATATTAAATGTTCTCCATTTAGAACTTGTCGTTCGTATCTTGTGAATTTGTAGCTATAATTATAGTACAAATAGATTACTCGACATATTCCTTAGATTGTACATAAGAGTGGTTTTGAAAGTGTTCAAGAAACTCTAGTTGCATAACAAATTTGTATTCAAAGTTATTGTAACTTCATATTTGTTATATTATGTTCAAGACTTGATATTGCATAAACTGTAAAGTGTTACGAGTAAATATTAGTCCAATCCAAGTTTGGGAATGGTTGATAGAATTGAAGTATATTCTTAAGTACTTGGGAAGCACTAAAGATATCTATTTTAGTTCATGGAGGATGTAAATTCCGTAGTGATGGATTTACTAGTTCAGATTCTTAATCTGAATCTTATAATAGAATGTCTATGTTAAGGTTCACGTTTATTTGTAGTGGGAGCTCAATAAGTTAGAAAGGTTCTGAGAAAACTGTAGATTCCATTACATAACTTATGTCTTTTGTGATATGTAATATTACGAAAGAAGTTGTTTGGATCAAGGAAATCATACGAGTTGGTTATGGTTCCTATCGTTAAGTTGTGATGTTTTTATTGTTATGACTATACGGAGCTACTGCACAAGCTTGTGGAACCAAGGTCTCACTGTATGTCTAAACATTTGAAAAAGTGTTTCCATCTTCATGTGTTGTATATGTAGCCAATAATCATATTGAGATATGTCTTTGCAGAAAACAGCCACATCTCTTGATGTAGCTGACCCACTTACCGTAGCTATGAATCAGTCACAGCTAGGTCCTCGTTTTGAGAAGATGAGTATATGATATCATTGTTTGTTGTACTAATACTATGTTTCATAGCATTAGTGCAAATGGGAGATTGTTAGATATATGCCATAATGCTACATATTTGGATGACATATATTAGGGCATTTTGACATTTACTTATGACATTAGTGTTTATATGTTCATTTACATATTGACATAATTATAACATTCATATTCTCCTTCTTTACGTGTATGAATGAGTCCCTACTATTTTCATTAGAGAAATGTATTCTAAAGTCGTTTACAATATGTTGGCGTATTTCTTTAATATGATAAATACTTAAAGTGTTCATACTCCTTAGATTATTTGATGGGGAGTTTAATAATCAATTACGGACTATCACATGTGTTGTTACCTTTGATTAATATAAAGATATTAATGATAAAGGATGGTGAGCCACATGCCATAACATCATAACGATGCGACTTACAAACATGTGGATGACTATTAGTTGAATAGATCATGACGTGAATAACAAATTACATGACTTTGGATTAATAATTTGTTAATCGTTGCGATTGTGCATATAATCCTTAGACTTGAGACATTACGGTTGTCATATGTATTGGGGTTTGATTCTAGCGTTTGGACAATGATTGTTTCGACAAACGAGATGAGATACGTCCTCTCGCAGTTTCATTCGTCTGGTATAGTGATTGACAAGTAGTGGTCAAGAGAGGATCCGTTAACCTCCGACGTGAGGCGATGTCCTATGCGATCCAAGTTTGGTTGTTGAATGAGGAAGTCCTTGGCCAAGGCATGAATGATGGAAATGGGTTTTTCCATGTGTCATCTCTCATTCCACCATTTGGATCTATGCATCGTTTCGAGTCTATGAACTTAATCGGATCATGGTTCTTGCTCGACGGGACAATTAATGGAAGGATTAGATTGCACGATAATCAGCGACCATAAATAGATTCACTTGAATAAGACTTCATTGCTTTATAAACTGTCTTGATACGTTGGTAGCTAGAACGTCACTCAAGAACTCTGAGGGTGTTTTGAGAATGACGGGAGACATTCTCTAAACAAATCGAATAGCTCGATTAACATTGAAAGTGTTCAACGTTTCTTTAGTGCTATATAGTAGTGAATCTAGAAAGTCACACACAATAGAGCATGGTGAATGGTTTTTCTATTGAGCTTGATTTAGTTTCTCTTAAATTGTTAAAGTGTTAACAATTGCATTTATTTTCTCTTGAATTGTTAAAGTGTTAACAATTCGTTTAGTTTCTCTTGAATTATTAAAGTGTTAATAATTCATTTAGTTTCTTTTGAATTATTAAAGTGTTAATAATTCGTTTATTTTCTCTTGAATTATTAAAGTGTTAATAATTGTGTTTAGTTTCTCTTGAATTGTTAAAGTGTTAACAATTATATTTTGTTTCTCTTATATTGTTAAGGAGTTAACAATTGTGTAATTGTTAAGGAGTTAACAATTATGTAATTATTAAATAGTTAACAATTGTGTAATTGTTAAGGAGTTAATAATTGTGTAATTGTTAAGGAGTTAACAATGGTGTAATTGACCTGTTAAAAGTTATTGGGGTCAATATGCAATTATTATTAAGTGTTAGGGCTAATGTGAAAATATGAAAATGTTATTTTCATAATTTCAACTAATTGTGATTAGGTTGAATATTTAAATACATTAGTGGAAAAATACTACAAAAAAAGAAACAAAAGATGACAAAGGTTTGTCATCTTTTCTTTTCTAACAAAGAGACAACACAACCTTAATTCAAGGAAGGTTGTCTTCTCTTTTATTTCAAAAGGGAGACAAGAATAAGACAAGAAGGAAAAAAGATGACAAGGGCTTGTCATATTTCTCTTCTCTCCACACGTTGGAGAAAGAAAAAGATGAAGAAAAAGAATTGTCTTCATCTATCTCTCTCCTCAAGCCTCCATGGCTGAAAAAATTAGAGAAAAACGCAGCAAGAAGAAAGAAAAGAAAAAGGATTTTCTTCTTCTTCATCTTGAGAGAACCATGGCTGAAAAATGAAGATGAACTAGATGAACTTGTCTTCTCTTCTTGTTCATAAAAACGCAGCCAAAGAAAGGGAGAAGAAGGAAATGGTTTTGCTCTCTTCCTCACAAACAAGTTCATAAATCTTTCATGGTTATCTAGCACAAAACAACCACGGAAATAGAGAAGTCATTCTTTGCTCGTGTGGACGGACCAGAGCTCTTGTATTTTCAAGAGGAGGTGTCTTCCATCAAGTGTGCAAAAATTCAGATTTATGGCTTCCATGAGTTGTCTACAAGAGGTATACTCTTCTACTATCTCTTGTCAATATATATACTTGCTATATATATGTTTTGCATATGTTAATCACATGATATGAATATTAGAGTTTCATATGAACATCATGCTTTGAATTCCAGAAATTTTTTAATGTCATGTTTCGCTTCCGCTCGATTCTTAGCTAGATGATGTTTATAGCTCTAAAATATACAAGATCCTTCAGTGTCATGGATATCCAAGCACTGCGTGGACAGGAAGGTAGTTTGCTTGTCCCGTTCCGTGCATACGGGTGCATACAGGGGGTCGATAGGGGCATGCACGATGCGTGATGCGTGAATCGCCTAGCACACGGCCTTTGTTTTCGTTAAGTGATGACGCGAGCGTTGCGATGAGACGATGGCTAGAGCTTCAATGTCATAGCGATCCAAGCACCGTACTGCCTCGAACCCGTCCGGCGGTGTGTTCCTATGACCCTGCGCGATGCACAAATCGCCTAGCACACAGCGCCATGGTCATCGCTGAGTCGTAATGCGACGGATGTGGTCTAGTGTCGTGGCAATCCAAGCAACGCGTGGGCAGGAAGGTAGTTTGTTTGTCCCGTTCCGTGCATACGGGTGCATACAAGGGGACGGTAGGGGCATAAACGATGCGCGAATCGCCTACCACACGGCCTTGGCTTTTGTTAAGTGACAACGTGAGCGTCGCGACGCGTGACCTATACCCGACTGTTAGGGCAAGTGCCAAGCCCCGATGAGTAGGAGGGTGCGGCGGTCGCCGCAAAACCCAGCGTGCCAGCCCGGGTGGAGCGACCATCGATGCAGATCTTGGTGGTAGTAGCAAATATTCAAATGAGAACTTTGAAGGCCGAAGATGGGAAAGGTTCCATGTGAAAGACACTTGCACATGGTGTCACACCCCAACTCGACCTATGGAGGCTAGACTAGGGTATGACCTAATTCATTTATGCTATTTCATCTACTTAATCATTTGTTATGTTTTAACGCTTAACATTGGCCTAGAACTCCAAAAGTTTTTCCAAAAATCCGGCAGCATAACGATTGTTTTTAAGACCTTTGGTTTGACCTAATTTTCTAAACGCCTCAATTATTCCAATAATTAAACCAATTCCATTAAGGACTCCTATTTTATCATCAACCGATAAGCCCATTGATCTAATTCAAAAGTCTCATTTGATTAACAAACCTAACAAGATAACTATGTTCCGTTTATTTGGCAATCCCTTTTACGCGAGTACCTGTTATCCTTTAGCCTATGAGTAAGTACTTGGGTAAGATTAAATAGATTCATTCTATTTGATCTTCACCTAATGTTTCAGTTGCCTATGATATTTACTAAATCAAAATAGTGATAGCAAAACGACCAATTAGAGTGTTCGTATAGTTATAATCAGTACAAGCCAAAATTAGACCCAAATTACAACGGGGTTAATTACATCAACAAAATAAGTAGTCTTCAAAACAAACACAACGTTCACAAAACAGCCACTGTCAAGCAAGGCACATAAAACACGTAATCATTCCAAGAAATTATCAACAGGCACATTCTCTTCGGATACCTATTCTAAATCTTCTTCACCTGTGATGATAAAAGAGGGTGAGTCCTTATGAACTCAGCGAGGGAGAATGAGAGATAACGTTTTAAAAGCTCTTTTCTGATTACTCTTATGAAAAACCCTTTTGAAAACATGTCATATGGAATAATCCAGTTCATAACATAACATAAATATAAATGAACATATTTACCCGTCTTTCCTCCCTGAGGTCCTCTAGGAACCAAGCGAGAGTACTTAAATACATAGTAAAAATAATACATTTTGATATGTACAGGACTCTAAAGGTGACTCCTATGGGCTCAAGAGGTAGCTCCCACCACTTTTGGGTATAACACTTTGCCTCGCATATTACTTAGTTCCTGCCGTTCAAGTGATACATTACGCTTTTGCTTTCAAGTTCATTTCCAATAACCATTGTTGTAGCCGGCATCAATCATCCACTTATCACTCCAAATGGGTGTACTCCGGATGTACACCAAACCTACGACCCAACTCTCCGAGGGTGGAATGCCAAGCGAGAGAAGGAATTGGACCATGGTAGTCACGGGAGCACTGGCAAGCCCTATGCTGCCCGGCGTTCGTGAAATGCTATAATGCCACAATGAAAGGTTGCAACCTTGTATGCAATGCCCATTTATGCCATTTAACATTTCACATTAGGAGGTCAACAAAGTAGGTTGCCTCCGAGCAAGTATATGATCACATTTTGACATATTGGCATATAAGGCACTGTAAGAACATATAATCATTTCATATATCCATTTGAAAGCAATTAAACTTTCACGGGCAGCCAAGTAATCATGTTCAAATAAGCCATTGAATATCTTGTAACAATTCACATTAGGAGGTCAACAAAGTAGGTCACCTCCGAGCAATTATAAGATCACATATCAATAAGTAAACATACAAGGCATGCTTGACATGTATATTCACTTTGTAAAACACTTAGAGGCATATGAACATTTAACGGGCAACCAAGTAACTTCATATAAAACAAGTTATATAACTCATTTCGGGTTCATATATCAGGTGTTGAGATCATACAAGCATGCAACAACACTTACACAAAATCGGGTGCAAGAATAGTTCACTTATCAACATGGAATCATCGGGAATCATATTTAGAGCTCTAAGGACAATTATGGGCAGCCTATTAACCACAAAATTGAACACATTTAACCATAGGATCATCTCTTAGCAAGTAGTCATAAGCAATAGGGCCTCAATTCCGTGCTTACACATGCGATTAAGCAAACCATTCATCAATTAATGAATCCAAGCCATGCATCAACCAAATTAAGAAAACTCAACCAACCACAACAGCCCACAAAACTATTTCGACAAGGTCAGAAAGCTGCCTGAACCTACTTCATATTTCCAAGTTTTCCAGAATTAGACACCTTTTGATATTTGGCCATTTTGGAGGTCTTAGAGTCAAACTTGGGCTTGGCCTATTTCTACACAAAATGTTCATAACTGAGAAAAATAGTGACCTACAAATTCTAATGCATTTTTATCAATGTTTACTAAGCGAAAAGCACTTCGTTCTACAAGGTCAATAATCTGCCAGCAAAAACGTGTTTACATATCTTCAAGTTTCTAGCCATTATCAAGCCATGCATGAGTAGATTGGCTCATATACACACATATACAATAATTACAGAGGTAAAGATAGCCATATGAGAGCATGCATGTGAGTTTTGAGAGCTATTAAAAGAGTTTAACCCTCACCTTAGCAAATTGATAGATGAAGATGCACAAATGCTCTTGAAAATGCACAAAAGGCCCTCTTTCCTTGCATTGGCCGAGTGGTGGCTTGGCTTTACTTAAATCCTAGATTTGTTAGCTTGTGTAGGAGGTGTGCATGTGGGTGAAACCAAAAGACAAGGAAGAAAACCATCAAATCTTACCTATGGCCGAAAATGATGAGTTTGTGTGCTTGTGTGAGTTTTCTTGCTATGTTGCTTGCTTATACTTGCCATGGCTGAGCTTGGGAGAGATCTTGAGAGCATGCTTGAGGTCTTGGAAGCTCAAGAGGCAGCCATGGTCGAAATGGAGAGAGAATGAGAGCTTGAAAGGAAAAAATGTAATTGAAGAAGCTCTTTTTAGGTGGCATGTGTTTGTGTTGGCCTTGGGCTTACAAGGCTGATTTGTTTTTGTCATTTGAGCATTTTTTGAATTGTTTTAACATGCCTTGGGTGAGTAGGCCTAGAAAGGGGGGTTGGGTAGTGTGTAGGAATATTTCTTTTATGCTTTCTTGTGTTTGGTGAGGAATGCTGAGTGTTTAAATTATATTAGTTTGTGTAGGATTTTCTTGTTGGCCGAGATTAGCTTGGTCAAGTGTCTAGATTTTTTTTTTGTCTATCCTAGGTAGCATGGTGTCTTGTGTTGTCATAGGAATGTTAGGAAATTTGGGAATCTAGGTAGAACAAAATATAGGAATGTTTGTTGATGAGTTTGAATTATGTATAGAATAATAGATTGTGGGAAATGTAGGAATAGTTTAGTGTTATTTTATTGTTAGTGGAGTTTGTAGAGAATTTGAATTACGAATATAATATTGGTTAATGGATTGTGTAGGATTATTTTAGTGTCTAGTGCTTTGTGTAGGATTCTTTATTGATTAGCGTACAAGCACGCTTTCCCAAGTCTAGGGTACGCACTACGATATAAGGCAAATACAAAAATTTCAAAGTAAATGCACGTAACCCTAGGTGAATGCACGTAATTCAATACCATGCACGTAAATCGAGGTACGACTCTTAAACCTAGGTTAGGGCACGCAGTTCAAGGTCAGTACACACAAATCAAGGTATCGCACATAAACCGAAGTCAAGGCACGTAAGCCGAGGATTAGGCCACATAATTCTAGGTCGATCATATAATTCTGGGTCTAAGGCACGCAAATCGAGGTGGGACATGTTATTTGGGGTCGGGCCTCACGTCATCCCCTCCTTAATTCGTCCCGAAATTCATTCCTACTTGTTGAGTTCATTTAGATGGATTCTGACCTTTATTATTTCCCCACTTCGGTTCGCCCCACGTTCTGTGATCTTTCTTACCACAACCAATTCACTTCCTACGTTTCTCCAATCATTTAATTCGGTGTGACCCGTGTTCATACCTCAAAAGGAATATCACAATAATACCACGATCCTATGGTGACATACACTAATTTCAGGATGATAGGTCTATATCCGATTTACATATCCTATCCACTAGTTTCAAAATTGTTAGCACGTTGGACATACACATGTTATGGATCATTTCCACGATACGATCCTATTTTCAGGTTGAACTCACCAAACAAACTAATCCATCTTAAGTCGTCATCTATCAATAGTATCATAGTCCTTATCTCGTGGGTACATTAGATTAGCAAATCTTCTAATGACTAGTCTCCCGGTTACAAGCTCCTATTCACTAACGTCCTTTCCCAGCTTCGTTAACCTTCACGCTCATAATCAAGAAGAAAGACCGTTGAGATTCCTTAAACTCAAACTCAAAGGTTTATTAAGTACCACCAACAAATTGCCATCAAAATTACATGGGAAACTAATCATGTTGCACTAGTTCAATTCTTACAAGTAAATTTCATCAGCCATAATTTATTTCCTTTTTCAAATCTCTATCTTCAAGTCACTAGGCTTAAGAATTCTTTTAATCTTAACCAAGACTCCTAAGGCGAATAGTTTTGACCTCAAATAAATTTCACTCACCTCAATCCAATGTTACGTCATACTTAAGAAGACAATGGTCCTACTCACTTAGTGACTTAGTCATTCCTTCGAACACTTAATGCCTATCAATATATCTTCAACATTAGTGTTACTAAGCTAAGGCCATAGCCATGTAAGTGACATCAATGCTCCACTAGGTTACCAGTCGTACATCATCAATCTTAGGACTATAAATGGGTACCGAAATGATCTAGCTCATAAAATACTCACCGTACTAATCTAAGTAGCTTGTTACACGAAATAACTTCAAGGCTGTGTCAACATAAGAATTATGACCACGAGGCATCCTTCAATATAATCTAATAGAACTTCAAAAGTATTCAACCACTCATTTAACTATTACTACAATATCCACCTTCTATTCAACGACCACGATTCCAAGTCTACCAACCGCTAGTTTCTAGACGTGAAACGGTGCACATAAATACGGTTGTCTAACAGTAGTCTCTTGGGTCATCATGACTCTAATCTATCTCCATCTTAACTATATGAAATCTTACTCTCCTCATTTACATGTTCAACTAGGTATGAGCATCAAGACTCATTGACCTTAGGTCCTAGGGTTTACCATGAATCATCATACATACTCACTATTAGCTATTTAGGATTACTAATCATAGCCTAACGGCTCTACTTTGCAGTCATATGCTTTAATCTCATTTTCATGATTTATATACTAGACCCATCGGTATTACTTCGGGATATATACTTCCTAACATCCTCTAGGGTATCCAAATAACGAGTGTGTAGAATGACTTACTTTGCATAATCACAACTAAATCCGAGGGGCACCAAATTAATACCATGATTATTAATACTACCAATATCCAACTTAGGATCTTTAGCAACATTAGTCATCTAATGCGTAATTCAATACCTTACACTTCTATTCGACCCAACATTTTTGGTGTAGTCTTTCGAAC
Organism: Ehretia macrophylla; assembly: GCA_037974665.1. NCBI lineage: Eukaryota > Viridiplantae > Streptophyta > Magnoliopsida > Boraginales > Ehretiaceae > Ehretia > Ehretia macrophylla. The sequence goes on from CM075768.1 coordinate 39,376,138, forward strand.
ACAAGTTCTAGCTACGTGAATTCCTTGATTCCAACATCTCTATATCTTGTTATACTAAAGAATCATCAATGGTTAATTCCAATCAAGTAAGGATTCAATCATTTAAATTGTCTATTACACCAATTTAAGATATAAGAATTTGATTCAAAAGCAACTCCGAAGTCAAACTTCCATTATAAGCATATGAATATATATGTACTACTCCACATGTCCAATAGTATCCTCTTATGTCTTAAGGAAAGTTGTATGTCATTAACCTTTATAATTGAACCACAATTGGAAGAACAGTTTAACATAATCAAGAACTTCATAGCCATAAAATTGATAACTTAATCACTAGTATTCGTATTCCAAAGATAATGAGATAACTTTACCTCAACAATTATACATGTGCTATGCATTTTATATATGCATATCCAATAATACATATTGTGATAACCCGAACCCGGCATGCATTTATTAGCACTTGACTGCATTTGATTAAATGTTTAATTGGTTAAAACATCTAATTTTCACTGTTTTGCTATTTCTTTTAAAAGAATTCGAAAAGGATTTATATTAATTGATCAAAATATTATTACCTATTTCTAATAATTGTAGTAATTGAATTTATTCTCTTGCGATTAATTAACTGTCGTCTTAAATGTTAATATTTACTTGCACTTGATTACATGTTTATATTTATTTGTTCATTTGTAACTTAACATTAACTTCATAATTCTTTAAAATATTCTAGGAATAGTTAAATTAATTGATTTTAAATGAATATTGATTACTTTGACTATTTTGATTATTTTAAAAATTAGTTTCAATTTTCTTGTATTATATTACTCGGGTTTCAATTTAATGAGAAACGTAACTCCGAGCCGGAGTTAATTTTAAACTATTCTACTTTTCAAAGAATTAGAGTTTTATATTATTGTTCATCACTTTATTAACGATCGATTAGTGACCGTTCGATCGTAGAATTTCAAAATAAGAGTTAGAGAAATATTTTTCAGATTTAGTGAAAAATGTTTTTAGCTTAATTTAACTAGTTTTAGTTGTTTTTCATTTAATTGCATTGTTTTAACATGAATTGGAATTAATGGCATCAAAATAAGCTTATTTGACTATTTTTAATTAAAGTTTGATTTTTCAAAAGACCAAAATGCCCCTTGTCACCTAATAAATAATAAAACAATGCAAAAATCAAACAAAACAAAATGCCAAATGACCATTTTGTCCTAGCCATAACCGAAGCTTCAATGGGAGAAAAAAAAAGATTTTCTTGCATTTTCTTCTACAATTGTGCGTGGAATTGCTCGGGGGTCGTGGCTCGGGTCCTTGCGGGTCTTGGTCTTCAATCTCTGTGAGGGTTTTCACGCTTTTGTGCATTTTATTACGAATTTGATTTTTGAGTCAATTTTTCAGATTCGATATTTATCGCGTTATAATGCCTGTTGTTGCTTGAAATAGCTTGCTTAGGGTTCGTAGAGCATTGTTTGATAGTTATTTAGCAATTTTTACGGTTGAAAACGCGTATTTGAAATTGGGGAAAAACATGAATAGTGAATTATGAATAGTAAACCCTAGAATTTTGGATTTCGATCCGAATTGCGATTGATTGATTTGGATAGGTGCCATTAGTGATAGAAAGATAAAATGTGAAATAAAAACGGATCGGCCTTTGTTAAAATTGGAAATTAGACAAAGATACGTAAAGGGGCCGTTTGACCAAAAGTTGACCGAGCTCGAATTGAGTTGGGGGTTTCGTAAGTGAGGGCATGGAAGCACTTTTGGCGCTGTTGTGGCGTTGATTGAATGACCGGTTAGCAGAGCTGTAGTTCAAACGCAGTAGATGGACTTTTGGGTCTCGGGTGAGAAAGTAAAGTTTAGAGACATAGAAACGTGCCTTGTAGTGCCAGAGTGAATATAGTGAAATCGGTTTCCTAATCCCGTAGCTCGTTTGCTTGTAATTGTCCTTGGAAGTTGGGGTTGAATAGTGATATTTGTTGTTTTCGTGTTTGAACTGCCGTTACTTGTTTAAATGTTGTTATTGTTGCTTATTATTGCTTGTTATGCTTGAAAAGTTAGTTGAATGCTAGTATTGATTGTGATTGCTTGTTATCTCGTTTGTTGTCACTAGTTTGTATTGTTGTGCTATCGCTCGTTTATTGCCTTGTATCGAGTCTTGCATTGCATAGTGTCTCGTGCGTGAGTGATGGGCCTCTCTAGGTAGTCTCAGGTTGCCAGTGTTGGTTGCTCTAGCTCTGCTGCTATTCCCTCTTCTCGCTTGGGTTGCCTCCCAGGGAGATTTGGGTCGTAGATTGATGGATACTTCCGGGGTATTCCAAACTAGTGTTATAAGGTGGATGAGCGCTTATTGTCATCATTGTCAAACATCAAGCTCGAGATTGATGTATCGCTCGTGAAATGGTATATTGCCCGTATGAGTAAACCACAGCCTTCAGAGTGTGGTATAGCTTTAAAGGGCTGTGTTAATGCTTTCTTGATTGCTTATAGTATTGTTGTTTGTATTGAATGTTTCCTTATTGTCTTTATTGCTTAACTGTGATTATTTGCATTGCACGATCTTCTTTCTCTCCAACTCGATATCTGTCTCGCCCTCACTGAGTATACGTGTTGTGTATACTCACTCCTCACCACCACATTTCAGGAAATGCCTTGTTAGCTAAAAAGTTCGTGGATATGTGTTAGTTCGTGCCTGAAGAGTTGTCTTGCGTGCTTTGTGGCTTGAGCTGTCAAAGATGTAAAGATGTATTCATATGTTGTATGTATTTATTGTTAAAAGAAATGTAATTTAATCTAGCTAAGTAGTTGAGATAGATTGATAAGTTAGTTATGTATTCAGTAGTATAGTTAACCCAATGCATGTTTGTAATTGTCTAAAGAAAAGAGTGAGAATAGTATGATAGTATGATAGTATATTTTGTGCAGTAGATTAGTATGGATTAAATGTCAAGCTTGAATGTTCTTGTAAAAGATGTAAAGAGATAGGTTAGCTTTAAACTGGAAATATATATTTATAGTTGTGTTTAGTTGTTGAGAACCAAGGCTCGGATGGCCTTGAGGTGGTTTTGAATGTTTGGACATGGTATTGGTCCACTTATGTGCTATCGCAGGTTTTACATTTTGCCTAGAAACAGGGGAGACTCCGTCCGTTTTCCCTGAAAATTATGCCCGAGTTTGGTTTGTGTTATGATTAGATCGATTGATAGAACTCCCGGTCTCGAGAGGGATCGGGGTGTTACACATACAATCCATTGAGTACCTGTGAAGATGCGAGAAATCTCTAACCAAGCCTTTTCGTTCTTCCTGCATAAATTCACTTCCCTGAAAGTCCTAATCCTAACTATCTATGTATATAAACAGTCAGTCATGGTCATGTAACATGCACATGTATCAAAGAAGGAGTATAAAAGCAAGCATACATTATCGAGGGCACTAACGTGTCAGTGTGCACATGACACATAATACATATGGTCTACAAAAGCACATAATATACAATGCTCAAAGCAATTAAAGCACATTAACACATATTAACACATATAAACAAGACATCATAATTACCTTAGGGCTTCTACCCACAGTTCGAGATTTGAACCCGACTAATGCAAAAACTATAGTCTGATACCATTCTAATATAGGTGTCACGCCCTAACCCGACCTATGGAGGCTAGACTAAGGTATGACCTAATTCATTTATTCTATTTCACCTACTTAATCATTTGCTATGTTTTAACGCTTAACGTTGGCCTAGAACTCCAAAAGTTTTTCCGAAAATCCGGCAGTATAACGGCTGTTTTTAAGACCTTTAGTTTGACCTAGTTTTCTAAATGCCTCAATTATTCCAATCATTAAACCAATTTCATTAAGGACTCCTATTTTATCATCAACCGATAAGCCTATTGATCAAATTCGAAAGTCTCATTTGATTAACAAGCCTAACAAGATAACTATGTTCTGTTTATTTGTCAATCCCTTTTACGCGGGTACTTGTTATCCTTTAGCCTATGAGTAAGTACCTGGGTAAGATTAGATAGATTAATTCTATTTGATCTTCACCTAATGTTTCAGTTGCCTATGATAGTTACTAAATCAAAATAGTGATAGCAAAACGACCAATTAGAGTGTTCGTCTAGTTATAATTAGTACAAGTCGAAATTAGACCCAAATTACAACGGGATCATTAACATCAACAAAATAAGTAGTCTTCAAAGAAAACGCAATGTTCACAAAATAGCCAATGTCAAGCAAGGCACATAAAACACGTAATCATTCCAAGGAATCATCAACATCCACATTTTCTTCGGGTACCTGTTCCA
>CM075768.1:39385465-39410465 GCA_037974665.1 Ehretia macrophylla
CATCAACAAGCATGTTCTCCACGGGTACCTATTCCTGATCTTCTTCACTTGTGATGATAAGAGATGGTGAGTCCTGATGAACTTAGTGAGGGGGAACGAGAGATAATATTTTGAAACTCTTTTCCGGTTAATTTCATGAAAATTTCTTTTTGAAAACGTGTCACGTATTACAAATAACAAAGAACGCAAAGTATAAGAATCAAATTGAACAACAGATACAGTTACCAATTATTTCAAGGATATAGTGAGCTTTTGCTCTCAATATCATTTTAGATAACAATTGTTGCGGCCGGCTTCAATCATCCATTTATCGCTCCCAATTGGGTGTACTCCGGATGTACTCCGAAATCCTATGACCCAACTCTTCGAGGGTAGAATGCCAAGCGAGAGAGGGAATTGGACCATGGTAGTCACGGGAGCACCGGCAAGCCTTATGCCGCCCGGCGTTCGTGAAACGCTACCATGCCACAATGAAAGGTTGCTACCTTGTATACAATGTACATTTATACCATTTAACAATTCACATTAGGAGGAAAACAAAGTAGGTTGCCTCCGAGCAATTTCAAGATCACATATTGCCAAGTAAACGAACGAGGCATGCTTGACATGAAATTTCACTTTGTAAAACACGTAGAGTCATATGAACATTAAACGGGCAGCCAAGTAACACATATAAATCGAGTCATATAACTCATTTCGGGGTTCACGTATCAAGTATTAACATTATACAAGCATGCAATGACATTTATATGAGATCGGATGCAAGAATAGCTCACATAGCAACATGCAATCATTGAAAATCATATTTAGAGCTATAAGGAAACCACGGGCAGCCTATTAACCACACAATTTAACACATTTAACCAATAGATCACCTCATAGGAAATCGTCATAAGCGTTAGGGCCTCAATTCTGTGCTTAAACATGCGATTAAGCAAACCATTCATCAATTAATAATCCCGAGCCATACATCAATCAAGTTAAACAACCTCAACCAACCACAACAGTACATACAACATCTAAGTGCCACAATTCCAAGCATTCAATACTTCAGGCAAGGTCTCAACATGATTTTAAGCATATCTCAAACCAAAAACCTCACTACAATGGTCTGTTTTCCCACATTCTATTAGACAAGCAAATAATATCCAATTTCAGTGAACAAACTGTCAAATTGAATCTTAATGAGTGATTTAAATCTAGGAACAAACCTTGCATAATTTGGAGTTCGGACTTAGGAGTTATGGCCAAAACCGTGAGACTACGCAAAACTGTCCAGTTTTAGACACATTACTTGTTTTGCCATTGTTTAGGGTTTTAGGGTCAGATTTAGCTTTAGCCTATTTCTGAAAAAAATGTCAAAAACTTCAAAATCTAGCAACATACCAATTTTCATGCATTTTTGACACCATTTTCTAGGCTAAAACGATTTCGTTCTACAAGATCAGAAAGCTGCCAGATTCTACTTCAAATTTCCAATTTTTCCAGATTTAGACACCTTTAGATGTTTTTCCATTTTGGGGGTTTTACAGTCCAAATTGGCCTTGTCCTATTTCTATGAAAAATGTTTCGAACTGATAAAAATAGTGGCCTACAAATTTTCATGCATTTGTATCAAGTTTTACTAAGCCAAATGCACTTTGTACTACAAAATCAGAAAACTGCCCGCAAAATGTTTTTACCTATCTTCAAGTTCTAGCCATTATCATGCCATGCATGAGAAGATAAGCTCATATACACATATATATAATAATTACAGAGGTAAAGCTAGCCATATGAAAGCATGCATGTGAGTTTTGAAAGCTTTTAAAAGAGTTTAACCCTCACCTTAGCCTATTGATGGTTAAAGATACACAAATGCTCTTCAAAATGCCCAAAGGGAGCTTCTTCCTTGCTTTGGCTGAGAAATAGCTTGTTTTCCTTTAATTTCTAACTTAGTTAGCATGTGAGGAGGGTGTGCATGTGTGTGAAACCAAAAGAAATGGAAGAAAACTATCAAGACTTACCTTAGGCCGAAAATGAAGAGTTTTGTGAGCTTCGGGTAAGATTTTCTTGCTTCTTGCTTGCTTGGGCTGCTATGGCCGGGCTTGAGTGATATGGAGAGCAATGTTTTCAGCCTTGGATGTTCAAGAGAAGGTCATAGCCGAGAGGGAGAGAGAATGAGGGAGTTGAGAGAGTTGAGAGAGTCTTGAGAGGAAAAATGAAGTTAAAGATGCTTTGGGGATATTTTTGAGTGCATGTGTCGGCCTTGGACTCTTCAAAATCTGAAATTGTGTCATCTTTTGAGCATTTTGATTTGTGAGGGATGGGCATGGCGTGTAGTCCGAGAATGGCATGCTTGGGTAGGGTTTTTAGGATTTTTTTATGCATTGTTTTATGTGTTAGTATCATAGAATGTCTAGGAGTGTTTTAAATTATGCAATGCTTGTTCAAATGCAAAGTATAGTCGGCCAAGCCATGTGCAATTCCAAATTTTTGGTCTTTTTTAAGGCTTATTTTATTGTAGGTTAGATATATTTAATTGTAGGTGCATGGGTTTTTGCAAAAAGAATAAGGAATAAAGAATGTTTAGTGTTTAGTGTTTTGTCTTTTAGTGCATTGACTTAGGATTAAAATATTAGTTAGTGGAGTTTGTAGGATTATTTATAGTCTAGTGCTTTTGGTAGGATTCTTTATTGATTAGCGTGCGGGTTTGCTTTTCTAGATCTAGGGCACGCACTACGAGGTAAGGCACGAACTACAGACAAATGCACGTATTCCAAGTAAATGCACGCAACCCTAAATGAATGCACGTAAATCAATACGAGGCACGTAAGTCAAGACATGACTCTTAAACCTAGGTTAAGGCACCCAGTTCAAGGTTAAGGCACACGAATTGAAGTATCGCATGCAAATCGAGGTCGGGCCTCACATCTTCCCTTCCTTAAAAGAATTTCATCCCGAAATTCATTATTACCTTTGGAATAATGTCGGATACTATTGCTCCATCTGGTCTTGCCTTTCCCACGTTGCTTCTTCAACACCATGGTGATCCCACAGCACTTTCACTATTGGTATAGACTTGTTGCGTAACTCCCGATCTTGCTGGTCTAGGATCCGAATAGGCTTTTCTTCATAAGACAAGTTCTTCCGAAACTGCAACGGCTCTGGTTCCAAGATGTGCGATGTGTCCGGGTGATACTTCCGTAATATTGAGACATGGAAGACATCATGAATATTGGAGAGGTTTTAGGGAAGGTCCAGGCGATACGCCAATTTGCCAACTTTCTCAACTATCTCAAATGGTCCTACAAACCTCGGGCTCAACTTTCCACCCTTACCATGTTTAATCAATCCCCTCAGAGGTGATAACTTCAAGAACACCTTGTCGCCGACCTCAAATTCCAAATTCCGTCTCCGTCGGTCTGCATAACTTTTCTGCCTGCTTTGGGTAGTAAGCATCTGTGATACCCCAAAATGGGCACGTATTTAATTGCATTTATTATGTGTTATCTTAAATGGTAGCTGTGAGAACCCGAGCATTCATTACATGTGCATTCATTTATTTTAATCATTATTTGAAAAATAATATGTGCATTTACATGACTTATTTAGTGTTTTAAAATTTAAAATTGCATTTAAAGTTCATTTAAATTACATCTTGTTGACTTTCACATTCTTTGACTAAACTAGTTGACTTTTCATCTACATTGACCAACTAGGACAAGGTGGAAATTTTTAAAATGTTTAATGAAAGGCAAACTTGGGATTAGAAATAAAAATGCAAGGTTAATTAGTCAAATTTTGGGTCAACTTTGGAATTAAATTTGAACCAATTGGGAAAGATTTAGGTAGCAAATTATATATGGTTGGAAAGCTCTATGAGTCTAGTTTCTAAGGCTTCAAACCGTTCGTGAATTGGAGTTTTCTAGAAGAAGTTATGGCCGTTTTCGTAAGGTTGCGCAGGGCTGTTTTGGTTTACGCGGGTTTGACCGAAGACTTGACCTTTGACTTTCATTAAAGCTTATAAAACACCAAAAAAATCCCAAAATTGCTCATCTTCTTCTTGCTTCAGCCGTGACCAGTCCAAACCCTAGGAATAGTAGATTTTTCACTATTTTGCTTATATCTTGAGCTAGAAGCGGAACCAAGACGCAAACCAAGCATTTTTGGACTCGTATCGATGTCTAGCATCTTTCTACCGATCGTTTTTGCCTTTATTTTGCGAAACAAAGGTGAGAGAATTCTTTTCAAATCTTCCAAAGTTTATTTTTACATCATAAAATGCTAGGATTGCATTTGTATCTTGCTAAATAGGTGTTAGAGAAGACTTTACCGATTAATTTCTTGTATAGAACATATTTTGTTGAAATTGGCTATTTTGAGTTGTTCAATGATTTATTTGCCTAAGTTGTGTCTAATCTTGATTCTTAGATTTTATATAATGGTCATATATGTTAATGAACCTATCTAGCATAATAAAATAACTTGAGATTGCAAAATGGAGCAAAATAAATGGAGAATGTAGCTTGCTGAATTTTTCTATTTTTGGGCGTTTAGGGGCTGTTTCGTTGGGCAGTTTTTGTGCACCCATTAGATTGCTTATTTTATGCTATTATATGGTTTATAAGCCTTTTATTAGATAGGGAAAAATGTTGGTAGTTGGAGGGTCATGGTGGTTTGGGTGGAATAAGCTAAATTGTTGGTGTTTTTGAGTTGAAATGGTTGGTTTAGGTGCAAATGTGTGCTCCTGTGTGGTGTGTAATCTCTACGCTTGTAATGGTGACCTTTGGGCTGCCTCGAAGTTATAATAGTAGCATGCTAAGGTTGTGTAGTGATAGGTGGAAGTTAAAATAATTTTGATTGCATAAGCTGCTATAATTGAGCTAGTATTGCCTACTTAGCTATTGTTCTCGTTGTTATATTTGGCTGTGAATCACGTCTATGAGGTTTCTTGTGATAAATATGTGTTCTATTACATGCTAGGTGGATCCATTGAGCCAAACTTGCGTCATGGAAACTAGTAGAGGTGAGGGAGAAACATTTATATGCATTTCTTTGAATGTTAGGGTTTGTGTTGAATTTTGTAATTGTTGTATATTGTGATATAAATGCTTATGAATGCTTCCAAAACCTTCTAAAATGATTAGTGAACATTCTTTTGCAAGCTATTGGCATAGTTTATGGCTAGATTTTGAAATGACAAGTTAAAGAAGACAATGAATAGTGTAAATTTTAAGGTTTTGATAAAATGTGCTTTCGGGTTTGATTCAATACTATAGTTAGGTGCTATAGATATTAATGAAGATAGTCTAATGACCCCATGTAGTTTAATTGCTCGGAACTTAGCTAAAACGCGACATAGCCGACTTTTTAAAAGGGGTTTCGGGTTAATGCTAATCCGGGTAGAATTGAGCTTCACATTTGGTATTGTTAGGCTACCTAGGTGCTATAGAAGCTTTGTTAACCCTTGTTTGAAGCCCGGATAAGATATGTGTAGTTCAAAGCTATAAGAGGGAAATTGGGGCTTTTGGGGTAATTGCGGGTAATTGAATGCGTTTGAGGGTTGTAAGGGTACCTTAAGGGCTAATTAGAATATTGGTATAGCTTTCCCTTGAATTTGAATCTCTAACATGAGTTTGGAAGGAAAATAGCTTGAATAACAAAGGGGTTTAAGTGCAAATTCAGTTGTTTCACGCTTCTAAAATCATGGCATGACTCCTTGTGTGTTTAAATGTGGTTTCTAGTTGTTTTGGAGCTTTTGGTATAGTTCTATGTGTATCTTGAATATGCCCCTTTGTAAAACTGCTTAATTGCTTGTGTAAATTGCTTCTATTCTAACTGCCTCGAGGTCAACCTACTTTGTTGATCCTCCTATGTATTAATGCTTATATTATTGCTATTAACTTGCCATTGTTAAGTGCATTGCATAGTGGTTGTGCAACCATAGTGTCAGGGGCGGAGGTGTTGAATATCGGCTAGGCAGTAGAGGGCTTGCCGGTGGATATTCAAACTCCGTGCCCTAGTCCCTCATTCGCCTGGTCCGGAGATTGCCAGGGAATATTGGGTCGTAGGATTATCGGGGTACATCCGGAGTACACCCACTGGAGTGTTTGGGGTTATGCCGGCTTATCGTGATCGTGCTCGTGGTTCGTGGATCGTGAATGAAGACCAGTGAAGATTGGTGTATAGGGGATTGTGTGAAATGTATCCTTTTAAATGTGTGGTTACTTATGTTATCATTGCTTCTTAAATTGTCTAAGTGATATTGTTGTATAACTGTATTATCTGTTGCATTGCACGCCCCGAGACTATATCCCTCACTGGGCAACAGTGGTTGCTCATACCTCGCTAACATGTTTCAGGTGGCACAGTTGGTGGAGTTGCCTTAGCTGCTGTGTGATTTTTGTCTGAGGTAGATGTGCTTTCTGGTTGCTATGTGAAGAATTTGTTGTTCTATGTATAATCTATTTTGGGGCCTTAAAGCTCATGTATGTATTTGAGTAATATGTAAGCTGGAAGTCTGATAATGTAGTAGCAGTGGTAATTCTATGGCTTGTAATAACTTATATTTCTATTTCTAGTTGCTTTGCATGCTTGGGAGTGAATGGCTTAGTGTAGAATGTTTTATCTCTAAGTATGTTTTAATGTTATCCTAGAATGGCATGGTTATTAGACTATATTATAAACAAGTTACTTGCATGCTTGTGTGGTTTTGGAACTGTTGTTTGCTTCAAGGCTCGGATGGCCGTGAATCTTTAAATATTTAGCCATGAAAAGTTTGTTTACCTTGTAGTTACCTTATTTGAGAATTTACAGGTTTTCAGAATGTCCATAGTACAGGGGAAACTCTGTCCGTTTTTCCCCTAAAATTTTGTGACCGGGTTCGGTATTGGGTTGAGAATAGCATGGTTATTAGAGCCTCCGGTCTCGTGAGGGATCGGGGCTTTACAGCATCCGTCTCCGGATGAGGTGGACATTTTCAACAGTCTTTATAAGTGTTATTATAAGCGAACTCCGCTAGAGGCAGATACTTCTCCCAACCTTTTTCGAAGTCTAGAACACACGCCCTCAGTATATCCTCCAAAATTTGAATAATTCTCTCAGATTGTCCATCTGTCTGAGGGTGATAAGCTGTACTGGAGCTCAACTTCGTCTCCAAAGCTTCTTGTAATCTCTTCCAAAATCGGGAGGTAAAACGAGGATCCCTATTCGATACAATACTTACAGGTATCCCATGTAGCCTTACAATATCCGCCACATACATATCTCCCAGTTTCTCAGGACTATCCTCCTTGGTCATCGGTAAGAAGTGTGCTGACGTAGTCAATCTATCCACTATGACCCAAATGGCATCATGACCATTTTTGTGACCTGGGCAGGTCCATGGTAAAGTCCATAGTTATATGTTCCCATTTCCATCAGGGAATTTTCAACGTTGTAGTAAACCTACTGGTCGTTGATGTTCTGCTTTGACCCTCTGGCAAGTTAAACACAGTGCCACAAACTCTGCAATCTCTCTCTTCATGTTATTCCACCAAAAGTGTTGCTTCAAGTCCCGGTACATCTTTGTTCCACTGGGGTGAATGGTGTATCTTGAGTTATGGGCTTCTTCAAGAATCTTCTTTTTCGACTCTGGGTCATTAGGGACATAAATTTGACTCCTGAACCTCCAAATACCATCATCATAAAACTTGAAATCTACGTTGCTTTCCTTAATCTTCTGAAATTGTAGGTCCTTCTGTTGGGCCTCTTGAATCTCAGACAACAAGGTCAGTTGAACTTGTGTAGTGGCCAATAGTAACCCTCTTTGAGTCAATTGCGGCTTCCACAAAAATGCTTCCTCTAACATCTCCCACACCTTAACCTCTAATTTTGCCATGCTTGCCTTCCGGCTTAAGGCATCAGCTACCACATTCACTTTACTGGGCACATAATTGATTGTGTAGTTATAATCATCCAAGAGCTCTATCCACCGTCTTTGCCTCATGTTCAACTCTTTTTGTGAGAACAAGTACTTCAAGCTCTTGTGATCCGTAAACACCTCAAACTTGTTACCCTACAAATAGTGCCTCTATTTCTTTAGGGCAAACACAATAGCCGCTAGCTCCAAATCATGCGTCGGGTAATTCAATTCATACGACTTTGGCTTCCTAGAGGCATACGCAATCACCCTACCATTCTGCATCAGCACACAACCCAAACCTTCCTTAGAAGCATCGCTATAGATTACGAAGCCTTGACTCGCTTCAGGTAATGCAAGAACAGGTGATGTCGTCAATCTTGTCTTCAGCTCCTAAAAGTTGTTCTTACACTTGTCATCCTACACGAACTTTGTTTTCTTCTGGGTAAGCTTTGTAAGCGGTCTCGCAATCTTAGAGAAATCCTTCACGAACCTCCGATAATAGCCGGCTAAACCAAGAAAACTCCGAACCTCTGTGACATTTTTCGGCCTCCTCCAAGACATCACCGCTTCTATCTTTGCTGGGTCCACCGCTATTCCTTCCTGGGATATGATGTGTCCCAAGAATGCAATCTGCTGCAACAAAAATTCACATTTGCTAAACTTTGCATACAATTGATGCTCCCGAAGTTTCTGCAATACCAACCGCAGATGTTGTTCATGCTCAACCTCGGATTTTGAGTATACTAAAATATCGTCAATAAAGATCACCACAAATTGCTCCAAGTAGGGTTGAAACACCCTGTGCATTAAGTCCATAAAAGCTGCAGGGGCATTAGTCAGCCCAAATGGCATTACCACAAACTCATAGTGCCCATATCTCGTCTTGAAAGCTGATTTAGGGACATCCTCCCTTTTCATTCGCAGCTGATAATACCATTGTCTCAAGTCGAGTTTCGAATACACTTTAGCTCCTTGAAGTTTGGTCAAACAACTCATCGATCAATGGGAGTAGGTATTTATTCTTGACAGTCACTTGGTTCAATCCTTGGTAATCGATGCATAGACTCAATGTTCCGTCTTTCTTCTTTACAAATAGGACTGGTGCACCCTACGAGAAGAACTCGGTTGAACAAACCCCTTCTTCAACAATCCTTGCAATTGGTCCTTCAATTCTTGTAGCTCGGCTGGTGTCATACGATAGGGAGCTTTAGATATTAGCTGGGTGCCAAGCAATACTTCTATTACAAACTCGATCTCCCGATCTGGAGGCAAACTCGACAATTTTTCTGGAAACACATTGGCATAATCTTTGATCACCAGCATCTCCTTCAACTTAGTTTTGTCCGATGACTTATTGATGAGGTAAGCTAAGTATCCACTACACCCTTTTCTCAAGGACTTCACTACTTTCGTAGATGAAATGACGGAACTCCCGGTGAAGTCCCTTCGACCCATAATCTTCAATATTGGTTGACCAGGTATTTGGAATGTCACAATCTTCATCCGGCAATCCAGTTGGGCATGATGCTTTGCCAACTAGTCCATTCCTAAGATAACTTCATAGTCTCAAAAGGGTAATACTATAAGATTGGCCGAGAATTCCCTATCCTTAATTTGGATTTTACATGCTATACAAGCTGAGCTAGTAACAAGTTTAGAACACATCGGAGTACCGACTTCTACTTCGTAAGGCAAACATTCAACTCGTAATTTCACACGTTGCACACATAAGGGAGTAATGAATGAATGAATAGCACCTGGGTCAATTAACACCCTAACAGGTTGATTTAGTATCAAGAATGTACCTTCAACAATAGCAGTCTCCTCAGGAAGCTCCTCGCATTCAATAGCATAAGCTCGGGCCTGAGCTCTAGGAATTGGAGTCTTGCCACTACCAGCTAGTTTATTCTGATTTTGTCCTCCTTGCCATTTGGGGCAATCTTTCACCTGGTGTTGATTGCTGCCACACCCCACGCATCGTCCCGATTTTCTCCAGCATTGGGTCTCAGTGTGACCCTTCTTGTTATAGTAAGAACAAGTGATAGCCTGAGTAGCGGGTGAACTACCTGTGGATCCACGAGTGGAAGAGGCTGATGGTGTTTTAGACGGGCCACGGTTATTAACTGGTCTGTTCTGGCTCTGGCCTTGACTGCGACTCTGAGTTTGGAAATTCCTCTGTTGTCCTTAAGGCAGGTAAGGTTTCTTGTTCGGCTGACTTGAACCGGCTCCATCAAGTTTTCTTTTCTCAACTCGTGAAGCAGCAGCAAGAAGAGCAGAATATGTAGTGAAGTCATGTGAAGCCAAGTGATCTTGAATTTCTGGCCTCAACCCATTCATAAACTTCCACATCTTCGCCTCAGGGGTACTAACGATGTATTGTGCATAACGGGACAGTTTGTCGAAACGAGCCTCATACTGAGCCACTGTCATGTTGCCCTAAGTCAAGGTCATAAACTCTTCAATCTGCCTCTGCCTTGAAACTGCAGGTACGTATTTCTCCAAGAAAGCCTTGACAAAGTTACTCCACAAGAAAGGTGTATGATCAGTTTCCCAAAGTGCCTCCACAGTGTGCCACTAATGCTCAGCATCCCCGTGTAACAGGTACACAACAAACTCAATCTTCTCTTCGTCAGTATAGTCAAGTGGCCTAGAAATCCTTTCAACCTCAGACAGCCAAGCCTCAGCCTTTTCACCATTAGCTTCCCGGAAGAATTTGGACGGGTGAAAGTCAAGGAACTCTTGCATTCTGCTGTTTCTCCCATTGTTACCACCATTCCTGTTGTTGTTGTTGTTGTGGGTTGCTTCACGTGCATCTTGACGTTCTATTACTCGTGATATGTGATCCATAGCATTCACCATCATGTTAAACATAGCCATGCCAGGATTAGTTTGATGAGCATCTTCGGCTTCTTAAGGCTCATCACCCCTATTGGTATCACGGGTACTAGGGCCAGCCATCTATAGGCTCAGATTATTATGCACAATTTATTGGAATACAACAAGACAAAAATTTAATGTATAAAGTATGCACCATACAATTTCACATAGACATACAATTCTCAAGACATTTAAGACATATTAATCACACAAGCACATAGAAGCAAAGAAGGAACATTTAACATTGGCACATTTTAACACATATAAACAAGTCATCATAATTACCTTAGGGCTTCTACCCAAGGTCCGAGAGTTGAACCCGGCTTAAGTAATCTAAGCTCTGATACTATTCATATAAGGTGTCACGCCCTAACCTGACCTATAAAGGTTAGACTAGGGTCTGATCTAAACATTTACACCATTTCGCATACTTAATCATTTGTTAAGATTTAACACTTAACGTTAGTCTAAAACTCTAAAAGATTTCCCGAAAAATCGGCCGTTATTTAGGACCTTTTGTTTTGACCTAAATTTCTAAATGCCTTAATATATCAATCATTAATTCAATTCCATTAAGAACTTCTATTTGGTCGTGAACCGATATGCCTACTAGTCTGTCTTGAAAGTCTTGTTTGATTAATAAGCCTAGCATGATGACTATATCCACGCTCGCTGCATGCAGAAGTGCCGCCGCAAGTGTCGTGGGGTTTCGAGGCAACGATGATGACCAATTATGCCCAAGTGCTATGTGCTTTGCCCAAGGATGCCCAAGTGCTATGTGCTATGCCCAAGGATGCCCTAGTGCTATATGCTATGACCAAGGATGCCCAAGTGCTATGCCCAAAGATGCCCAAGTGCTATACCCAAGTGCTATGCCCAATGATGCCCAAGTGTCGACGTTATAAGTTTTAACTGTCGACGCGCGAATGCCCAAAGTGCTATACCCAAGTGTAATGTGCTTTGCCCAATGCTGCCCAAGTGCAATGTGCTATTCCCATTGATGCCCAAGTGCTATGTGCACCCAAGCTCTATGCCCAAGTGCTATGTTCACCCAAGTACTATGCCCAATGATGCCTAAGTGCTATATGATATGCCCAAGTACTAACGGGCCTACTGCCAGTCGATCCCGCACATCGTCTCGAGTGCCCAAGTGTTAGACAGCCTATGCTTGCTTCGTAAGAGATGGAAAAAAATATGAATCCGACCTTGTGTGCTGCCAGCCCGCCGAGGTGCCAAAAGTTCTTCCCATAGCATTAACGGTGACTGAGGTTATGTTTCCCTTATCTTCGGCATAGCTTGGCACGTTAGTGAACGTTTGCGACACGGCCGCCCACGGTGTTGCACGATGGCGCACGATTGGGCCTCAAATGTGGCACGTACTTGAGGCCCCGGATGAGCTACAACTTGGCACGTAGTTGGGGCATGGCTTGGCAAGGTTGTTACACAGTGGGGTCGCGCATCGGGCACGATAGGGGAAGCACTTGGGTGACGATGCCGCACGATGATGATGTAAACCAAGTGTCGACACGCGAATGCCCAAGTGTTGCCAAGTGCTCTGTGACCAAGTCTGAATAACATTAGCCCAAGTTAGTTTTCCACGCTCGATGCGTGCATAAGTGCCGCAGTAGGTGTCGTGGGGATTCGAGGCGACAATGATGCTCAATTATGCCCAAGTGATATGTGCTATGCCCAAGGATGCCCAAGTGCTATACTCAAGTGCTATGCCCAAGGATTCCCAAGTGCTATACCCAAGAGTTATGCCCAATGATGCCCAAGTGTCAACGTCATAATTTTTAAGTGTCGACGCGCTAATGCCCAAAGTGCTATACCCAAGTGCTATGTGCTATGCTCAATGATACCCAAGTGCTATGTGCTATGCCCATTGATGCCCAAGTGCTATGTGTACCCAAGCTCTATGCCCAAGTGCTATGTTGACCCAAGTGCTATGCCGAATGATGTCTAAGTGCTATGTGCTATGCCCAAGAGCTAACGGGCCCACTGCAAATCGACCCCGCGCATCGTCTCGAGTGCCCAAGTATTAGACAGCCTATGCTTGCTTTGTAAGAGATGGCAAAAAATTTGAATCCGAACTTGTGTGCTGCTGGCTCACCGAGGTGCCTAACGTTCTTCCCATAGCATTAACGGTGACTGGTTATGTTGCCCCTATCTTCAGCACGGCTGGGCACATTGGTGAGCGTTTACGACACAGCTGCCCACAGTGTTACACGAAGGTGAACGATTGGGCCTCAAATGGGGCACGTACTTGGGGCCTCGGATGAGCTACAACTTGGCATGCAGTTGGGGCACGGCTTGGCAAGGTTGTTACGTAGTGGGGTCGCACATCGGGCATGATGGGGCAAGCACTTGGGCAACGATGCTGCACGATAGTGCGTGCATGTCGCATGAAGGTGCGCACATGGGGCGCGCATGCCGAACGAAGGTGAGCACATGTGGCACGCATGCCGCAATATGGTGCGCGCATGGGCCGCCCATGCCACACGATGGTGCGCGCATGGGCCACCCATGCCACACGATGGTGTGCCTATGGGGCACCGATGCCGCACATGGTGCACGCATGCTGAACGAATATGGCGCGCATGTTGCAAGAAGGTGTGCACATGTGACCTGCATGCCACACGAACGTGCATACTTGGGGCGCCCATGTCGGATGATAGTGCACGCATGAGGTACCCATGTAGCACGATGCGACGCCCATGCTGCACGATGGTGTGCGTATGTGACCCGCATACCACACGAAGGTTCGTGCATGGGGCGACCATGCCACACGAAGGTGCGCGCATAGGGCGCACATGCCGCACGAAGGTGCCTACATGGGGTGCCCGTGCCTCAACTTCGTCCGCGCTTGGGGTAGGCATACCGCACGATGGTGCGTGCAAGTGGCGCACGCAAGGCGCTCAAGGGGCGCTGTTGGGGCACGGTTGGGGCACGGTTGGGGCACTATGGGGGTACACTTGGGGAACGAAGGGGGATGTTAGAGGACGGATTTGGCACTATTAGGGGACGTTGGGCACGACGGGCAATGTTAAGCATTCGGGGGTAATGGGACAAATGTGGACATTGATGTCCTTTTACAAGTGGTTTCCAAATCTATGAAGTAGTCTTAACCTTTCCCTTATCTGACAAACAGTTCGTCATATTTGTGAGGTGAATTAGATTAATCAGGTTCCCAATCCATCCAAAAACAACTTTAACGCCAAATATCATGTAAACAAATTAATTTATGAATTAATATAAATTTTCCAGATTTACCTAGTATTTTTTTCTGATTTTCCTTATTTTTCGTAATTTTTAAATATTAAAAATTAATTTTGTTTTAAAAAAAATTTGAATATCATGTAAACAAATTAATTTATGAAGTAATATAAATTTTTCTAAAATTTCTACTATTTTTTCTGATTTTTTCCTATTTTTTGCAATCTTTAAATGTTAAAAAATATTTTTTCAAAAAAAAAATCTTGAAGTATTTGGATATCACATGCTATCAATAAGGAGCAAGTTGGGTACGAAGATTATGCCACTTGGGGCCATTTATAGTGTAAAACACCTATTATGAATCTCAGGCAAAATGTACGTTACTGCTATCACTTGGGTTTTTGCATCTAAATGTACTATAGTGGGGCATATGGTGTCAAGCCCCTTGGTCGAGGTCCATGTGGGAGGACGTTGTGGGCTCTTCGTGGCATATCGTGGGCTATATCGTGGGCTATATTGTGGGCGGGAATGCCTACCGGGTGAATCACGCAGAGGTATTGCAATGCATACCCGTGCATTGGGGTCGTGCCACCCCCACCCCGTGTCCCCCGGCATGTCCTTCGGCGCGGCACCAGTATGGCTAATGAGGAACGCAGTGGCTTCCCTAGCCCCTCATTATCCATGTTGGTGCCGCAACACTGTCGATGTCATTGGGATGGCTAATGAGGGGGCGAGTGGTTGCCCAATCACAAAATTAGCCATCCCTGTGCCGCCAGCTAGGTACACGTTGGGGGACATTCCCATTCCCCGACGTGTCGTTGGGCCTGTGCGATGTACGAATCGCCTAGCACATGAAGACATGGCCTTTGTTGAATGGATGTGCACAACCATGGTCTAGTGTCGTGGCGATCCAAGCACTGCGTGTGCTTGGGTGGCTCTTGGGGGACGGTAGGGGCAAGCGTGATGCGCGAATCGCCTAGCACACGTGGCATTGGCTTTCGTTAAGTAACGACGCGAGCGTTGCGATGAGACGTTTGCTGATACTTCAATGTCATGGCGATCCAAGCACCATGCGTCCTTGAAGCCGTTCCCTGGTGGGTTTTGACGTGCTTGTGTGATGTGCGAATCGCCTAGCACATGACGCGATGGCCCTTGTTGAGTCGTAATGCGACGGACGTGGTCTAGTGTCATGGCGATCAAAGCACTGCGTCGGTAGAAAGTAGTTTGCTTCTCTCGTTCCATGTATACGGGTGCATACAGGGGGTTGGTAGGGGCATGCGCGAATCGCCTAGCACACGGTCTTGGCTTTCGTTAAGTGACGACGCGAGCGTTGCGATGAGATGATGGCTAGAGCTTCAATGTCGTGGCAATCCAAGCACCGTGCTGCCTCGAAGCTGTCTGACGGTGTGTTCCTATGGGCCTGCGTGATGCGCGAATCGCCTAGTACATGACGCCATTGTCCTCGCTGAGTTGTAATGCGACGGATGTGGTTTGGTGTCATGGCGATCCAAGCACCGCGCGGGCAGGAAGGTAGTTTGCTTGACCCGTTTTGTGCATACAGGTACATATAGGGTGACGGTAGGGGCATGCGCGAATCGCCTACCACACGGCCTTGGCTTTCGTTAAGTGATGACGCGAGCGTTGCGATGAGACAATAGCTAGAGCTTCAATGTCGTGGCAATCCAAGCACCGTGCTGCCTCAAAGCCGTCTGACGGTGTGTTCCTATGGGCTTGCGCGATGTGCGAATCACCTTGCACACTATGCCATGGTTCTCGCTGAGTTGTAATACGACGGACATGGTCTAGTGTCTTGGCGATCCAAGTACCGCAAGGGCTCGAATTCCGCTTTCGGTTGTTACCTCAAGTGCGTGCACTCGGTGCTTGGTCGGGCACCATGAAGTAGGCTCCTAAGCTTGTGACGTGCAGCCAGGTCATGCAACTCGTATTGTTCCCGTCCCTTGTCCCTTGTCCCTAAAAAATTCTTCGTGCCTAGTGGTGCGTTCTCGGCTATCTCGCCGGTTCCGTATGTTAGAAGGGCTTCGTTTTCCTAGACAGTGAGGCGGTTACCTGCATGGTGGTCTGGGAATAGCGAACGTGATAACGCGTGAGTAGTGGTCGGCTTGTATGGGTCGATTGGATCCCTGGTTGAGCAGCGACGTCCGCCCCTACTTGCCTCTTCATTTTCGGGGCGAGTGCTTACGTTGCCTCAGTCAGTCAGTCGGTTTCCTGTGTTGCGTACTACAAAGAAGGCAGTCTAAAGTCACATCATCCATCTTTTGCCTTACGTCTGCCTCCGTGGACGACGTGGGGCGAACCTGTCACGCCCCAACTCGACCCCACCTATAATCAGTCAGGACGCAACGAAATTTCGGCGGCATAACGACAGTAAACAGATTTCCGAGGTTCTAAACCAACCTCATAAAACATCATACATTCCAGTAATTCCTCAATACAAACAACAACATACAACACAACCATATTATACAATAAAACATCCTCGTTATACGCCTCCGTTCCAACATGACATACAATACCTCAACTTTATCATACATTTCAAAAGTAAGTTGAGACACAACTACAACTTAACCATAGACAAAAGAAAGCCACTAAATTAACATCATTTGGATCATCATCTTTTCAACAACTATTACACTAAGAACCGTAAAGCATTTAAAAGTCTATTAAGCTAATATACATGACGTTTAATAACATAGAATCATGGATAAGACTCAGGAACATATGACTCATCCACGAAAGGCACGTTTTCCACATTCTCCTCTTCAGGAGGCACGTACCCGTAATCTTGTGAAAGAACACCTGAAAACATGCAATAATAGAGAGTGAGCTTATATACATAAGCTCAGTGAGGATCCGATAGATCTCGACAGTATTCACTACGCTCCTTGGATTTAGTCCTTTGAGCAAGTAAACACACAACAACATAAATAAAGCTATCATCACATAACTATATAACCAATCAATAAGGATACTCTATTTGGTGTAGCTCCAAACGCCATCACGATCTCAACCGTTCTTCTTATAACTCCCCATTACTCACGCACCCGAGGTACCTCACTAGCCCCTCCCTCCATGACACCTCCGTCATGCGAGCTGGGGGTAGCCTATGGCAGTCATGCCGTTATCAACCCGACAGCCCGACGCTGCCCGAGAGGTGGCACACACATACCAAGACTCCATAAACATCATTCATCAATCAATCATCAATCAATCAATCAATTGGGAGATCAGCAACAAGAGTGCCCGATTCCCGCATTCAATAATAATCAATCAATAACATCAATATAACATCAATATTAAATTAAACAACAAACAACGTAGTTAGATGACAAAGTAGGCCATCTAACCGGACATGCATAATATACTTAATTAAACTTTAAATTACTCATCAACAACTCACCATTCATCACTCGAACACTACCCAACCATCTAAGGCATCGTTCAAGAAATTAAAGAATGACAACCTAAACTTCTAAAATTCATAACTTACAATCTACTAATCCAAACATTGCCAAATCAGTTCCTATCACACACCCATTCAACCTACTACATTAGCCCTCTCAGAAATCCACCATAACACCTCCAAATCATGCCCGATAACCCTAAAATCCTAAGATGTCATGGCTGGATTTTCTGGATTTTCACACAAACAATGTAATCGAAAATTCGGCATTACAATAGCACTAACACGTAATTATCAAGTATTTAGAAATCGACGGCAATCGATTTCGATCAACACAACTCATTTAATTCAACTTTGAACATTTTAATCAAAATTAAATACCCGAAAAATAAAAATTATGCTACATCCGACAGAAATTCGTAGTATTAGTATATAATGATCCCTAGCATGCAAGGAGCAATAATCTAACATCAGATTTCAATTCTAACGGTTCAATCTTCATTTATACGCAAAAACACAAAAATGACATTTTGAGATCTAGGATTTTTCTCTCACCTTAGATGCGATATAAGCCTAGGAATGCGTGCTATGCGTGCCCAACAAGCAGAATCCAAGTCGGTGCGAAGTTTCACGGACAAAAACTAGGTTTTTCTTTGAAAAATTGGATTGAAAAGCTTGAGTTTTCTCTTTCTTTTTCTCCCTCTTTTCTCTCGGCCTTGTGTGTGTGTGTGATGGTGTTTTTGTGTTGTGTGAGTGTGTGTTGAGGACATTAGCTTATAAGGTCAAATAATTAATTAAAGTCAAAGTTAATTTAAATTAGTATTTTTGTGTTTTAATGACTTTAATTGCATTTTTATTGCTCACCAAGTTAAAAATAATTATGCAACCCCCAAGATATCTCAAGTGGATTATTTTTAGGTGACAAGAAGTTTTACAATCCAACAATTTCACCCGAGTCGGCTTAAAACTCGATTTTCGCAAAAGTCGGTGTAAAAACCCTAATAAATTCTTAAGCCGATTTTAAAACCATTTTCATCAAACACAGGTCTATTAAAGTCCGTGGACTAGGTCTAGAAGGGTTAAAAAGACCAGTTTCAAAATTATAGCGGACGTGTTTCGAAAACACTATTCACTAAAAATCGACGATAAAATTTCTGACTCCGTTTTTGATGAAAATTTCATGAATGCACATTTAGCACGTATTAGAAGTATTGACATCAAAATTATAACTTTCTAGGTCCTATAGCACATAAACAGATCATATGCACGAAAAACGAGGTATAGCACGTAAAACGAGATAAGCAAGAAAGTGGGGTTTCACATTCTCCCCCCCCTTATAGAAATTTCGCCCTCGAAATTCTTACTTGATGTACGGAAAAGATCTGGGTATTGATGCTGCATCTGATCTCGTCTCTCCCACGTAGCTTCCTCAATGCCGTGATGCTTCCACAACACCTTAACCATCGGAATCCTCTTCGACCTCAACTCTCGGTCCATCTGATCTAGAATACGAATCGGACGCTCGTCATAAGTCAAATTCTCTCGAAGCTGTAACGGCTCTGGCTCAAGAATATGAGAAGGATCCGGATTGTATTTCCGCAAATTAGACACGTGAAATACATCGTGGACATTAGAGAAGTTTTCCGGTAGAGCCAACCGATATGCCAACTTACCAACCCTGCCAGTAATCTCAAACGGCCCAACAAATCTCGGACTCAGCTTACCACCTTTACCATAACGAACAAACCCCTTTCGAGGAGACAATCTCAAGAAAACCCGATCTCCAACTGCAAACTCCAAGTCTCGACGACGCTTATCAGCATAACTCTTGAATCTACTCTGCGCCGTAAGCATTCTCTGCCTGATCAACTGAACATTCTCTATCTTCTCAAGAAGTTCTGGCATAATAGTCTGATCAATAGTCTTCATCTCTCCTACCTCGTCCCAATATAAAGGTGAACGGCACTTACGACCGTAAAGAGCTGCGAAAGGTGCCATTCCAATAGTAGCTTGATAACTATTGTTATAGGCAAACTCGGCAAGTGGTAGATGTTTCTCCCAGTTCTTCCCGAAGTCCAGAACACAAGCCCTAAGCATATCTTCCAGAATCTGAATAGTCCGCTCAGACTGACCGTCGGTCTGTGGATGATACGCGGTACTGAAGTTCAACTGAGTACCTAAGGTCTCCTGAAGTTTCTCCCACAAACGAGAAGTAAATCGAGGATCTCGATCAGAGACAATACTAGATGGAATATCGTGAAGTCTAACAATCTGATCCAGATAGAGGTCCGTCAACTTTGTAACCTCATCTCCCATCCTCATGGCAATAAAATGAGCTGTCTTCGTCAAACGATCCACGACAACCCAAACTGCATCATTACCCCTCGGTGATCTAGGCAAACCAGTGACGAAGTCCATCGTAATATGCTCCCATTTCCACTCTGGTATAGCCAACGGCTGAAGCAAACCTGCTGGTCGTTGATGCTCGGCTTTCACTCTCTGACAAGTCAAACATCTAGACACAAACTGAGCAACCTCCCTTTTCATGTTGTTCCACCAGTAATGTTGCTTCAAATCCCGATACATCTTGGTTCCACCGGGATGAATAGTATATTTAGAATTATGAGCTTCCTCCAGAATACCTCGTCTCAAGCCCGGTTCATCGGGAACACAAACCCTGTTCCGAAACCGAAGAATACCATCCTCATGCACTTTAAAGTCAGACTGATCATCCGAAATCTGATCCTTGATCTTCTGAAGTTTAACATCAAGCTGCTGAGCTTCCCTGATCTGAGACAACAATAAAGGCTGAATACGGAGATGTGAACACATCACGCCAACCTGAGTCAACTCTGGTCTCCAATAAGTGAATTCCTCCAGAACCTCCCACTTCTTGACAGCTAAACAAGAAATACTTGCCTTCCGACTAAGAGCATCTGCCACAACATTTGCCTTTCCAGGCAGATAATTGATAGAACAATTATAATCTCCAAGAAGCTCCATCCACCTCCGCTGGCGCATATTCAACTCCTTCTGTGAGAATAAATACTTTAGACTCTTATGATCAGTGAAAATCTCGAACTTACTGCCCCACAGATAATGACGCCACTTTTTCAGTGCGAAGACAACTGCTGCCAACTCAAGATCATGAGTCGGATAATTCACCTCATAAGGCTTCAACTTCCTAGAAGCATAGGCAATAACTCGGCCATCCTGCATAAGAACACATCCCAAGCCTTCCTTGGACGCATCACTGTAAATGACCATATTATCGGTCCCCTCTGGTAGAGCAAGTACTGGAGCGGTAGTTAACCTCTTTTTCAACTCCTGAAATCCACTCTCACACTTCTCGTCCCAATTAAAGATAGTCCGTTTCTGAGTCAACTTAGATAGTGGCCCCGCAATCTTTGAGAAGTCCTTGACAAACCTACGGTAATAACCCGCCAAGCCAAGAAAACTACGGACATCAGTAACACTCTCTGGCCGCTTCCAAGACATCACCGATTCAATCTTAGTGGGATCTACAGAAATACCGCTCTGTGTAATAACATGGCCAAGAAAAGAAATCAGTTGCAGCCAAAATTCACATTTGCTGAACTTGGCAAACAACTGATGCTCCTGCAACTTCTCCAATACAAGCCGTAGATTTTGCTCGTGCTCCGATTCAGATTTAGAATAGACCAAGATATCATCAATAAAAATCACCACGAACTGGTCCAAGTACGGCTGAAAAACTCGATGCATAAGATCCATGAATGCTGCCGGTGCATTAGTCAAACCGAAGGGCATAACAACAAACTCATAATGCCCGTACCGAGTTCTGAAGGCAGACTTCGGAACATCCTCCGTACGAATCCGAAGCTGATAATACCCCTGCCTCAAATCAAACTTAGAGTAGACTTTGGCTCCCTGAAGTTGATCAAACAACTCATCAATCAGTGGCAAAGGATATTTATTCTTGATAGTCACCTGGTTCAAACCACGGTAATCAATACATAATCTCAAAGTACCATCCTTCTTCTTCACAAATAAAACAGGAGCTCCCCAAGGTGAAGAACTCTGCTGAATAAATCCTTTCTCCAACAACTCCTGTAACTGAGTCTTCAACTCTTTCAACTCAGCTGGTGCCATCCGGTACGCCGATTTAGAAATAGGTTGAGTACCGGGAACAAGATTAATCACAAACTCTATATCCCTCTCAGGCGGCAACCCTGGCAACTCCTCGGGAAATACATTAGGATATTCCCGGATAATAGGGACTTCCTCTAGCTGTAGCTTATCAGATGGCTTGTTGATCAAATAAGCTAGATAACCCGAACACCCCTTACTCACCAACTTAACGGCTTTAGTTGCTGAGATAACAAAACTCGTCTTAGCACCCCGGTTACCCGCTACCTCAACTACTGGCTGATCTGGCAAACGAAACTGTACTACCTTGGTTCTACAGTTTAACTGGGCATCATACTTAGAAAGCCAATCCATACCCAAGATAACATCATACCCCCGGATAGGAAATAAAATAAGGTCCGAAGGAAAATTATGCCCCTTAACATGTATTATACAATCCTTACATACTAAGCCAGTAACATACTTATCAGTCAAAGAGGTACTAATTTCAACCACATAAGGCAATCTTTCAGGTTGCATTTTAACACGTTGCACACAAGCAGGAGTAATGAAAGAATGCGTAGCACCAGAATCAATCAATACTTTAACAAGTTGATCAAGTATAAGGAAGTTACCTTCCACAACTGCAGTCTCCTCAGGCATCTCCTCTAAGTCAACTGCATAAGCCCGAGCCTGAACCCGCTGCTGCTGTGGTACACTGCCCGTAGGCCTACCCTGGTAACCCTGAGTCGCTGCCCGACCCTCAGTCCTCGCATACCTAGGGCAATCCTTCGCCCTATGATCGATGCTACCACAACCCAAACATGTCCCTGCCTTTACCCTGCAGTCGGACTCTACATGCCCTGGGCGCTTGCAGTAATTACACTGCGATGATGTGGCACTAACACTGCCCCTAGAATAACCAGAAGCTGATGAAGCAGCTGATACAGCCTGCTGCTGAGGTCTCACCACGCTAGGCCTATACTGACCCTGAGACTGGGCTGGCCTATACTGAGTCTGAACCTGATATGGCCTCTGCTGAAACTGAGGCCGATAGTAATTCTGCTGACCCTATGGCCTATAAGAACCCTGCTGGGCTGGTGGCCTGTAGACAACCTGCTGTACTGGAGGCCTATATATAACCTGCTGGCCCTGTGGCTGATACGGCCTCTTACTAGGCTGACTGGAGACAATCTGATCCCCTTTCCTCTTCTCTAACCTAGAAGCTGCATCAAAAGCCTCAGTGAAGATATCATAGCGATTCAGAGCCATTGCATCCTGAATCTCGGGCCTCAATCCCAACATAAACCTGCGAGTCCTCCGCTCCTCGTCTGCCACATACTCCGGTGCATACCGGGACAATCGAGTAAATGTGGCCTCATATTGAGCCACTGTAGCATCTCCCTGGACCAAGGCTAGAAACTCGGCCTCTCTCCGTTCCCTGCAAATCCTCGGGACATACTTTGCTCGGAAAGCCATCAGAAAGGTACCCCAAACATAAGGAATACCCTGTGCCGCCCAGCTAGTCCTTACCGTGCGCCACCACTCCTCTGCCTCGTCATCTAACAAATACACCGCAAAAGAGGCTTTCTGCTCATCAGTATAATCAAGTGGATCATAAATCTTTTCCAACTTGCTAATCCATGCCTTCGCCTTCCTATCATCCGGCTCCCCCTGAAATCTCGGTGGGTGATATCCTAAAAACTCCTTCAGGGTACCACGCCCGTGGTTACCACCCTGAATATTCAGAAGCTGAGCCTGCATAGCCTGATTCTGGGCAGCCTGCCCTGCTAATAACTGTGCCTGACTAGCCACTAACTCTGCAATCCGCTCCATAGCTGCTCCTAATCGGTCATCACCCCCGTCACGGCCCGGTGCCACGTTACTCGGAGTCTCATCAGCCATCTCAGGCCTACCTCTGGTTCTCGGTCGACCGGCCATTCTACTAATCAAAGAGTTAGCACAGTTATAGCACGTAGACAGGTTATAAACAACTATTAACACATAAATAACAAACTCATATAAAACACATAAACAAATTGATCACATAATCACATAAGCACTTTAATCATATAATCACTTATCACTTAATCATATTAACACATATTTCACTTTTCTTTCTTTTCATACATATTCCATGCTAAGACCATTACCCACATTCCGAGAATACCCCGGCTGACAACTAACATGAGCTCTGATACCACTTAAACTGTCACGCCCCAACTCGACCCCACCTATAATCAGTCAGGACGCAACGGAATTTCGGCGGCATAACGACAGTAAACAGATTTCCGAGGTTCTAAACCAACCTCATAAAACATCATACATTCCAGTAATTCCTCAATACAAACAACAACATACAACACAACCATATTATACAATAAAACATCCTCGTTATACGCCTCCGTTCCAACATGACATACAATACCTCAACTTTATCATACATTTCAAAAGTAAGTTGAGACACAACTACAACTTAACCATAGACAAAAGAAAGCCACTAAATTAACATCATTTGGATCATCATCTTTTCAACAACTATTACACTAAGAACCGTAAAGCATTTAAAAGTCTATTAAGCTAATATACATGACGTTTAATAACATAGAATCATGGATAAGACTCAGGAACATATGACTCATCCATGAAAGACACGTTTTCCACATTATCCTCTACAGGAGGCATGTCACCGTAATCTTGTGAAAGAACACATGAAAACATGCAATAATAGAGAGTGAGCTTATATACATAAGCTCAGTGAGGATCAGATAGAACTCGACAGTATTCACTACGCTCCTTGGATTTAGTCCTTTGAGCAAGTAAACACACAACAACATAAATAAAGCTGTCATCACATAACTATATAACCAATCAATAAGGATACTCTATTTGGTGTAGCTCCAAGCCATCACGATCTCAACCGTTCTTCTTATAACTCCCTATTACTCACGCACCCGAGGTACCTCACTAGCCCCTCCCTCCATGACACCTCCGTCATGCGAGCTGGGGGTAGCCTATGGCAGTCATGCCGTTATCAACCCGACAGCCCGACGCTGCCCGAGAGGTGGCACACACATACCAAGACTCCATAAACATCATTCATCAATCAATCATCAATCAATCAATCAATTGGGAGATCAGCAACAAGAGTGCCCGATTCCCGCATTCAATAATAATCAATCAATAACATCAATATAACATCAATATTAAATTAAACAACAAACAACGTAGTTAGATGACAAAGTAGGCCATCTAACCGGACATGCATAATATACTTAATTAAACTTTAAATTACTCATCAACAACTCACCATTCATCACTCGAACACTACCCAACCATCTAAGGCATCGTTCAAGAAATTAAAGAATGACAACCTAAACTTCTAAAATTCATAACTTACAATCTACTAATCCAAACATTGCCAAATCAGTTCCTATCACACACCCATTCAACCTACTACATTAGCCCTCTCGGAAATCCACCATAACACCTCCAAA
>CM075768.1:39415465-39445465 GCA_037974665.1 Ehretia macrophylla
GTAGTAGCAAATATTCAAATGAGAACTTTGAAGGCCGAAGAGGAGAAAGGTTCCATGTGAACAGCACTTGCACATGGGTTAGTCGATCCTAAGGGTTGGGATAAGCCCGACAGATAGCGCATTCTGTGTGTGTACCGAAAGGGAATCGGGTTAAAATTCCTGAACCGGGACGTGGCAGTTGACGGCAATATTAGGGAGTCTGGAGACATTGGCGGGGGCCTTGGGAAGAGTTATCTTTTCTGTTTAATAGCCTGCCCACCCTGGAAACGGCTCAGCCGGAGATAGGGTCCAGCGGCTGGAAGAGCACAGCACGTCGCGCGGTGTTCGGTTCATCCCCGACGGCCCTTGAAAATCCAGAGGACCAAGTGCCGTCCATGCCCGGTCATACTCATAACCACATCAGGTCTCCAAGGTGAACAACCTCTGGTTGATGGAACAATATAGGCAAGGGAAGTTAGCAAAATGGATCTGTAACTTCGGGAAAATGATTGGCTCTGAGGGCTGGGCATGGGGGTCCTAGTCCCGAACCCATCGGCTGTCGGCAGACTGGTCAAGCTGTTCCCATGGAGAGAGCGGGTCACTGCATGCCGACCAAGGGATGGACTTGGAAGGGCTCCCTCGGGGGCCTTCCCCGGGCTTCGAACAGCCAGCTCAGAACTGGTACGGACAAGAGGAATCCGATTGTTTAATTAAAACAAAGCATTGCGATGGTCACTGCGGATACTCACGCAATGTGATTTCTGCCCAGTGTTCTGAATGTCAAAGTAAATAAATTCAACCAAGTACGGGTAAACGGCGGGATTAACTATGACATTCTTAAGGTACCCAAATGCCTTGTCATCTAATTAGTGACGCGCATGAATGGATTAACGAGATTCCAACTGTCACTGTCTACTATCCATCGAAACCACAGCCAAGGGAACGGGCTTGGCAGAATCAACAGGGAAAGATGACCCTGCTGAGTTTGACTCTAGTCCGACTTTGTGAAATGACTTGACAGGTGTAAGATAAGTGGGAGCCGAAAGGCGAAAGTGAAATACTACTGCTTTTAACGTTATTTTACTTATTCCATGAATCGGAGGTAGGGCACTACCCTTCTTTTTGGACCCAAGGCTTGCTCTGTGGGCTGATCCGTGTGGAAGAGATTGTCAGGTGGAGAGTTTGGCTGGGGCGGCACATCTGTTAAAAGATAATGCAGTTATCCTAAGATAAGCTCAACGAGAACAGAAATCTCATGTGGAACAGAAGGGTAAAAGCTCGTTTGATTCCGATTTCCCGTACGAATACGAAGCGTGAAAGTGTGGCCTAACGATCCTTTAGGCCTTTGAAATTTGGAAGGTAGAGGTGTCAGAAAAGTTACCACATGGATAACTGGTATGTGGCAGCCAAGCGTTCATAGCGACGTTGCTTTTTGATCCTTCAATGTTGGCTCTTCCTATCATTATGAAGCAGAATTCACCAAGTGTTGGATTGTTCACCCACCAATAGGGAACGTGGGATGGGTTTAGACCATCGTGAGACAGGTTAATTTTACCATACTGATGATAGTGTCACAATAGTAATTCAACCTAGTATGAGAGGAAACGTTGATTCACACAATTAGTGATCGCGCTTGGTTGAAAAGCCAGTGGCGAGAAGCTACCATGCGCTGGATTATGACTGAACGCCTCTAAGTCAGAATCTAGGCTAGGAGCGATGCTCTCGCCTGCCACCCATTCACCGACCTGCAGTAGGGGCCTTCGGTCCCCAAGGGCACGTGTCGTTGGCCAAGCCATTGCGATAGAAGCATCGCGTCGGCCGCCTTGAAGTACAATTCCCATCGAGCGGCGGGCAGAATCCTTTGTAGATGACTTAAATACGCGATGGGGTATTGTAAGTGACAGAGTGGCCTAGCTGCCACAATCCACTGAGATTCAGCACTTTGTCGCTATGACTCATCCCTCCCCCCTCCTCGCCTATCTGCGCCCCATTTGCAATCCAATCCCATCCCATCAACCAACACTATTTCCCCCAAACGGGCCAAGACGTTCAACGCCCTATGCCGCTCCCCAAGTATGTCTCCAAGTGCCAAAGAAAGTCATAAGTTATAACCCAAGTGTCGACTCTCGATTGCCCAAGATTTTCCAAATGCTTTGCGACCAAGTCCGAATAACATTAGCCCAGCATAAGTGCCGCCGCAAGTGTCGTAGGGTTTCGAGGCATCGATGATGCCCAAGGATGCCCAAATGCTATGTGTTATGCCCAAGGATGCCCAAGTGCTATACCCACGTGCTATGCCCAAGTGCGATACCCAAGTGCTATGCCCAATGATGCCCAAGAGTCGATGTCATAAGTTTTAAGTGTCGATGCACGAATTCTGAAAGTGTTATACCCAAGTGCTATGTAATATGCCCAATGATGCCCAAGTGCTATGTGCTATGCCCATTGATGCCCAAGTGCTATGTGCACCCAAGCTCTATGCCCAATTGCTATGTTTACCCAAGTGCTATGCCCAATGATGCCTAAGTGCTATGTGCTAAGCCCAAGTGCTAACGGGCCCACTGCTGGTCGACCCCGCGCATCTTCTTGAGTGCCCAAATGTTAGACAGCCTATGCTTGCTTCATAAGAGATGGCAAAAATTTTGAATCCAACCTTGTGTGCTGCCGGCCTGCCGAGGTGCCTAATGTTCTTCCTTTAGCATTAACAGTGATTGAGGTTATGTTGCCTCTATCTTCGGTACTACTGGGCACGTTGGTGAACGTTTGCGGCACGCCTGCCCACGGTGTTGCATGACGGTGATTGGACTTCGAATGCAGCACGTACTTGGGTGCGTACATGGGGAATGTACTTGGGGCCTCGGATAAGCAATAGCTTGGCACGCAGTTGGGGCACGGCTTGCAAGGTTGTTGGGCAGTGGAGTCGAGCATCCGACACAAAGGGGCAAGCACTTGGGCGACGATGATGCACAATGGTACGCGTATGCCGCACGATAGTACGCGCATGTGGCCCACTTGCAGCATGAAGGTGGGCTCATAGGGTGCCCATGATGCACAATGGTACGCGGAAGGGGCGCCTATGCTGCATAAAGGTGTGCACATGGAGCGCGCATGTCGCAATAAGGTGCTTGCATGTGGCCTACATGCCACACGAAGGTGCACGCAAAGGGTGCCCATGCTGCACGGTGGTGTGCGCATGGGGCACCGACACCGCACGATGGTACGCGCATGCTACACAAATGTGGAGTGCATGCCGCATGAAGGTTCGCGTATGGGCACCTATGCCGCACAATAGTACGCGTATGTGGCCCGCATGCTGCATGAAGTTGCATGCATGGGGCGCCCATGCCGCACGGTGGTGTACGCATGGGGCACCGATGCCGCACGATGGTACGCGTATGCTGCACGAATGTGGAGCGCATACCACACGAACGTCCGCGTAGGGGCACCTATGCTGCACAATGGTACGCGCATGTGGCCGGCATGCCGCATGAAGTGGCATGCATGGGGCGCCTATGTTGCACGATGGAGAGCGCATACTGCACGAAGGTGCGTGCATATGGCGCCCATGTCGCACGAAGATGCGCACATGGGGCGTGCATGCTATAATATGGTGCGCGCATGTGGCCCACATGCCTCACGAATGTGGCGCGCATACTGCACAAAAGTGCGTGCATGTGGGCCTCATGCCGCACTAAGGTTCGCGCATGAGGCGCCCATGCAGCATGATGGTACGCGCATGTGGCCCGCATGCCGCATAAAGGTGTACACATAGGGCCCCCATGCCGCATGATGGTGCGTGCATCACGCACGAAGGTGCTCGTATAGGGTACCCATAGGGCACTCATGCCGCAATATAGTGCGCGCATGTGGCCCAAATGCCGCACAAAGGTGCACAAATGGGGCGCCCATGCCGCACTACGTTGCGCGTATGGGGCACTCATGCCGCAAGATGATGTGCGCATGGGGCACCCATGCTGCACGATGGTGCGCGAATATTGCACCTATGCCGCACGAAGGTGAGCGCATGCGGCATCCATGTGGGCCTCAGTCCGGACGATAGTGAGTGCATACGGCACCCA
The DNA here is from genome assembly GCA_037974665.1 of Ehretia macrophylla. Classification (NCBI taxonomy): domain Eukaryota; kingdom Viridiplantae; phylum Streptophyta; class Magnoliopsida; order Boraginales; family Ehretiaceae; genus Ehretia; species Ehretia macrophylla. The sequence continues at coordinate 39,419,524 of CM075768.1, forward strand.
TGCTGCACGATAGTGCGCGCATACCGCACGATGGTGCGTGCATGGGGTACCTATGCAGCACGATGGGGCACCCATGCCGCACAATGGGGTGCCCATGCCGTACGTTGTGGCCCGCATGCCAGAATATGGTGCGCGCATGTGACCCACATGCCGCACGAAGGTTCGCACATGGGACGCCCATGCCGCACAACAGTGCGCACATAGGGCGCCTCTGCCGCACAATAGTGTTCTCATGGGATGCCCATGCCGGACGATGGTACTCGCATATGGCGCGCATGTCGCACAAAGGTACACGCATGTGGCCCGCATGCCGCACGATGGTGCGCGAATATTGCATGCATGCCGCACGAAGGTGAGCGCATGCAGCGTCCATGTGGGCCGCATCCCGAACGAAGGTGAGCACATGCGGTGCCCATGCTACACGATAGTGCGCGCATGCCGCACGAAGGGGCGTTCATGTGGCACCCATGCTGCATGATGGGGTACCCATGCCGCACGATGGGGTGCCCATGCTGTACGATGTGGCCCGCTTGTCAAAATATGGTGCTAGCATGTGGCCCACATGTCACACGAAGGTTCGCGCACGGGGCGCCCATTCCGCATGATGGTGCGCACATGGGGCGCCAATACAGCACAATGGTATGTGCATGGGGCGCCCATACCGGACGATGGTACTCGGATATGGCACGCATACTGCACGAAGGTACGCGCATGTGGCCCCCATGCCGCACAATGGTGAGCTAATGGGGAGCCCAAGCTGCACGATGGTGTACGCATGGGGCGCTCATGCTGCACGATGGTGCTCGCATATGGCGTGCATGCAGCACGAAGGTGCTCGTATGTGGCCCGCATGCCGCACGATAGTGCGCGAATAGGGCACCCATGCCCCACAAAGGTGCGAATATGGGTCACGCATGCTACAATATGGTGGGCGAATGTGGCCCACATGTCGTACGATGGTGCGCGCATGGGGTGACCATGCCGCACAATGGTGTACGCATGGGGCGCCGATGCCGTACAATGGTGCGCGCCTGCTGCACGAATATGGAGCTCATGCCGCGTGAAGGTGCACGCATATGGCCCGCATGCCGCATGGGACGCGCATTCTACATGAATGTGATGCGCATGTCGCATGGGTCGTACATATCGCACGATGGTGCGCTCATGAGGCGCCCATGGCGCGCCCATGCCGTAATATGGTGCGCGCATATGACCCACATGATGCACGAAGGTGTGCACATGGGGTGCCCATGCCTCACGATGATGTGCGCCCATGACGCACGATGATGTGCGCATCGGGTGCCTATGCCCCACGATGGTGAGTGCATATTGCACGTATGCCGCACGAAGGTGCGCGCATGTGGCCCGTATGCCGCACGACGGTGGGCGCATGCCGCACGAGGGTGCGCGCATGCCGAGTGAAGGTGCGCTCATGGGGCATACATGGGGCGCCCATGCCGCACGATGGTACGCGCATGTGGCCCGCATGCACCATAAAAATGCCCGCTTGGGGCATCCATGCCGCACGATGGTACGCGCATGCTGAATGAAGGTGTGAGCATGGGGCGCCCCATGCCGCAATATGGTGCGCGCATATGGCCTACATGCCACACGAAGGTGCGCGCATGGGGTGCCGATGCCGCACGATGGTGCGTACTTGGGGCGCCCAAGCGGCATGATGATGTGCACATCGGGCGCCCATGCCTCATGATAGTGAACACATATTGCGCACATGCCGCACGAAGATACGCGCATGTGGCCCGCTTGCCACACAATGGTGCACGCATTAGTCGCCCATACCGCACGAAAGTACGCGTATAGCGTACCCATGCCACACGATGGGGTGCCCATGCCACACGATGTGGCCCGTATGCCGGAATATGGTGCACGCATGTGGCCACATACCACACGAAGATGCGTGCATGGGGCGTCCATGGCCCACGATTGTGTGCGAATGGGCCACCCATGCCGTACGATGGTGCTCGCATATGGCGTGCATGCCGCATGAAGGTGCGCACATGTTGCCGTCATGCTGCACGATGGGACGAGAATGGGGCTCTTATGCAGTACGAAGGTGCGCACATGGGGCGCGCATACTGCAATATGAGTGCGCATGTACCCAACATCGCGCATGGGACGCCCATGCAGCACGATGTGGCCCGTATGCCAGAATATGGTACTCATGTGGCCCACATGCCACACAAAGGTGCGCGCATGTGGTGCCCATTTCACACGATGGTGTGCGCATTGGTCGCCCATGTGGCACGATAGTGCTTGCATAAGGTGCGCATGCCGCAGGAAGGTGCGCGCATGTGGCACGCATGCAGCACGATGGTGCGCGAATTTGTGCCCATGCTGCACGATGGTGCACGCATGGAGCACGAAGGTGCGCGCATGGGATGCCCATGCTACATGATGGGGTGCTTATGCCGCACGAAGATGTGCTCATAGGGCGCCCATGCTGCACGATGGTACTTGTATGTGGCCCGCATGTCGCATGAAGGTACGCGCATAGGGCGCCATGCAGCATGATGGTGCACGCATGCCACACAAAGGTTCGCGCAAGGGTCACCCATGGGGCAACCATGCCGCAATATGGTGCGCGCATAAGGCCCACATGTCGTACGAAGGTGCTCGCATGGGACGTCCATGCCGCACGAAGGTGCGCACTTGTGGCGCCCATGCCGTACTATGGTGAGTGCATATTGGGTTAATGCCGCACGAAGGTGCACGCATGTGGTCCGCATACTACACGATGGTGCCCGTATGAGGCGGCCATGCTGCACGATGGTGAGCGCATGCTGCATGAAGGTGCATGCATGGGGTGCCCATGCCGCACAATGGGGCGCCTATGCAGCACGATGGTGTGCGCATCGGGCATGCATGTCGCACGATGGTGCAAGCGTGTGCCCTGCATGCCGCACAAAGGTACGCACATGGGGCGCCAATGCCTCACAAAGCTGCCCGCATGGGGCGCCCATACCGCCGGATCGGACGAGCATGCCTCATGATCGTGTGCGCATGTGGCCCGCACGCCGCACAAAGGTATTCTCATGAGGCACCCATGCTGGATGATAGTGCGCGCATCGGGCGCGCATGCTGTACGATGGTTTGCGTATTTAGCCTCCATATGGCACGAAGGTGCGCGCAAGAGACGTCCATGCGGCATGAGGCGCGCATGCCTCATGAAGGTTCGCGCATAGGGTGCCCATGCTGCACGATGGGATGCCCATGCCGCACGATGTGGCCCGCATGCCAGAATATGGTGGGCGCATATCGCCCATATGTCACATGATGGTTCTCGCATGGGGCGCCCATGCCGCACGATGGTGCACGGATAGGGCGTCCATACCGCACCATGGTGTGTGCATGGGCCGCCAATGCCGTGCGATGGTGCTCGCATATTGCGCGCATGCCGTAGGAAGGTGCATGCATGTGTCCTGCATGCCACACGATGGTGTACGAATAGGGCGCCCATGCTGCACGATGGTGTGCGCATGGGGCGCCCATGCCGCACGATAGTGCTCGCATATGGCGCGCATGAGATTCACACTGTCCCTGTCTACTGTGATAACTCGAACCCGGCATGCATTTAAAGGCATTTAACTGCATTTAAATTAAGTGACATCTTAAATGTTAGCATTGGATTTGTGTTTATTTTTAGTTAAACATTTATATGTAGCTTTATTTCATATTTCTTTTAGAAGTAACTAGAATAATACTCGAGCAAATTATTTTAACGGAATATCATCTATTTTTCATAATTATGTTAATCGGTTTTATTTTTCTTACACCTTAAAGCTCGGTTTTCAATTAAATGAAAAGTAGCTCTGAGCCGGAGTAAATTTTGAACTATGTTACTTTTGAAAATTATATTTTCTTAAATTCTTTGGATTTAATTGTTATTCTTTTATTGTCGCAAAGTACATTGCATTTCGAGAGCGATAGTTAGGAAATGAATTCTAGTCCTCAGCAAATAGTGGAAACTAGTATTTAGTGTTTTAAGTTGTATTTAAGTAGAATTGGATTTATGTTAGTTGTTTTAGCTTTAAAACGCATAAAACAAGCTTATTTGACCAAGTTTAAGTTAGTTGACCAAGCCTTGACCAAGTTGACTTGTTGTCATCTATAAAATAGGTTAAAATAGCACAAAATAAATAAAAAAGCTAAAAACATAAACAAGCATGGCCGAAAATGGAAGGAGAAAAAAAAAAGAGATTCCAACTTCAAATCTTCGATTCTTCGCGTGAGCATGCACGGGGTGGTTTCTGAGGCATCCTACGAGGTTTTCCTAGTGTCTAGGAGCGTCTAAGGTGAGGGTTTCATGTTTATTTGCGCATTTGAATATTTTGTGTATTAACTTTGATTTTTGGATTTTATCCGTATATTGTTATTTTAATCACTTTGAGGCTTAATCATCTAGCAATTGTAGAACATGTATTTATAGCTTTTTAACATTTTTTGCGGTTAAATCTTGAGATTGTAATATAAGATTGATAGTTGAATAGTAATGTGTGAATAGTAAACCCTTGAAACGATGAAGTTGCGTTATTATGGTTTCTGTTGATGTAAAAATGTGCTAGGTATGTTAGAATGCCTAAATGCATGGTTTGTTTAGGTTGCATAATGGAAAAAATGAGAAAAATGCATTGGTGAAAAGCGGGGACATTTAGGTCGAGTTTATCATTTTCTTGTATTGCGTGATGGCATTGTCTCGGGAGGCCATGGAAGCACTTTTGGTGTAGTTATGTTGTTGGTTGGGTATTTGGTTAGGGTAGCGTTAGTTCAAATGAGCAAAGGGGAAATCGGGGCTTTGCATGAATTCTAGGGTTAAGTTGGGTTTCGAGGTCTTTAGACATGCCTTATAGTGATCTAGGAGGATTGGTGAAGTCGGTTTCCAAAACTCGTGGCTCGTTTGAAAGTAGTAGCATTTTGAAAGTTGGGGTCATTTTTGTGATTTTGTGTGTTTTCATAGTATATTACCTATAGAATGCTTATATTGCCTATAGAATGTTTATAATGCTTATAGAATGTTTATAATGCCCATAGAATGCTTATAATGTCTATAGAATACTTATTATTGCTTGATAATGTTTGTTGGTGCTGTTCTTGTTACATATTTGATTGTAAATGCTTGTTATCTTGTCTATCGTCTCTAATTTGTATTGTTGTGTTATCGCTCGTTTATCGCCTTCTATCGAGTCTTGCATTGCATAATGTCAGGGCGTGAGTGATGGGCCTCTCTGAGTAGTCTCGGGCTGCCAATGTTGGTTGCTTTAGCTCCGTGTCCTATTCCCTTTTCTCGCTTGGGTTGCCTCCCAGGGAGATTTGAGTCGTAGAATTGATGGTTACTCCCGGGGTATTCCAAACTGGTGTTATAAGGTGGGTGAGTCGGTGCGTCATCGTTAAAGTCTTCAGAATCATGATCGGTACATTACTCGCTCGAGTGAACCATAGCCTTCAAAGTGTGGTATAGCTTTGATTGGTTGTGTTAATGCTTTCTTTAATTGTTAATTGTAATGTTGTTTATATTGAATGCCTTTTTATTGATTGTATTGCTTAACTATACCTATTTGCATTGCACGATCTTCTTTCTCTCCACCTCGATATCTGTCTCGCCCTCACTGAGTATACGTGTTGTGTATACTCACTCCTCACCACCACATTTCAGGAAATGTCATGTTAGCTGGAAAGTTCGTGATTTCGTGAAAGGTCGTGCTTAAAGAGTTGTCTTGTGTGCCTATGTGGCTTGAGTTGTCGAAGTTGTAAAGATGTATGCTTTCATGTATTGTATGTATTTAATGTCAAAAGGAATGTAATTTAAGTTTCATTAGATTGTTGAAGTAGTTTGATAAGTTAGATTATGTATCTAGTTAGTATAGCTTAACTTTAATGCATGTTTGTAATGTCCAAAGGAAAAAGAGTTAGAATGGTTTGATAGTCTAACTTATGAAATAGGTTAGTATGGTTTAATTGTCAAGCATGAATGTACTTGTAAAAGATGTGAAGAGGTAGGTTAGTCTGTAAACTGGAAATGTATACTTGCTTGTGATTGCTTGTTCAAAACAAGGCTCGAATGGCCTTGAGGTGGTTGAATGTTTGGACATGGTATTAGTCCACTTATATGTTGTCGCAGGTTTTAAATTTTACCTAGAAACAGGGGAGACTCCGACCGTCTTTCCCTAAAAATTTTATGCCCGGGTTTGGAATTGGGTTGCGATTAGATTGATTGATAGAACTCCCAGTTTCGAGAGGGATCGGGGTACTACAGGTGGTATCAGAGCTTGTTTAGCTCATAAGTCGGGACAGGGTCCTCGGTCTGGTGGGTAGTGATCCTTGAATGTGTGCTTGTTAGGTGTGTCTTGAATGTGTATGCTTGTATGTGAGATTGTGTGTCTTGATATGAATGTGTGCTCCTATGTGATATAGTTATGTGTTATGTGTTAATTGTGTGCTAAGTGAAATGAAATGTCTAGTTGTGTATTGAATTGACCTATCGAATTGGCATTGTGAATCGAATTGATCTCGTGGATTGTTATTTGCTTGGAGTATTGCTTGTGATGTGTGTATTAGAATGTCTTGAATTAGCTATGCCGTGATTTGAATTGATTATGTTGTGCTTGACTTGATTGTCGTGCTTGAGAGACTTTGTTGAATAAACTATTTTGTAAACTTGCTGGCATAATAGCTTAAGGCATATGTATAATTGTGATATATTGGCATTCATACATGTCCTATTGAAATGGTAAGTAAGTCCTCTTTCTCCCCTGAAGAAAGTGGTTCACAGTTGGCCTTTCAAGGTGTATGGATTGGCAGGAAATGAATGGCATTTGACTAGCCTTTATTTGGGAATTAGTGTTTGCTTTTGGAGCTCGGTTATTGGTAAATCTCTATGGTCCTCCTATGTGCTTAACAGTTGTGAAAGAGTAGCTTTCTCTTGGAGTTTTATTTGGATATTCTTTGGAGCATTCTTTGGTTTTCTTAATGGGTATTCTTTGGAGACTTATGTTGGCATTTCTCGGTGGATTTGGCTATTGGAATTTTAATCGGCCTTACTGCACAGTATTATCTATGGTATATGTGTCTCGGTCTTTATTGGTGTGATACTGGCATCCCTGATTGGAAATTCTTCAATGGTATTTTCTGGAATTCTCAGTGGCCAATTATTTAATATTTACTTATTAGGCAAACTTGGCTACTTTCTTATTGGAGCATTGTTTCGAATATCTTCTTTAGTGTTCCTCAGTAGGTTTGGTATTTGGAATTCCTATCAGACTTATTGTATAGTACTACTTATAGTATTCTTTGAAATTCTTATTGGGCGTTTTTATTGGTATTTTCCTTATTGGCAAAGTTGTATGAAGTTCTCACTTGGCAAACAGTGAAGAGGCCTCAAAGTTTGGTTTTGGTATATTGTTCACCAGTTCGGTGGTTATCCTTGGAGTTTTCGTCCATCTGGGAAACTATGTTTGTTATTCAACTTGGTTGTCTTATTGGGCCCATTATATTTTCTCTACTATTTCCTTTGACATTCCTCTCAGCATTTGATAGCAAAACTCGGAATCTAATTGGTTGTTCCATGAGGTTATTATTTGGAAGGCTTCTTTGGAACTTTAGAAGTATATTTGATTGGGTTTCTTAGTATTTTCTTCAGCACTCTTAACAGGGAATTCTTCTATGAAATTCATGACCAGCGGGGTACTTCTTTGGACCTCTAGATGGAACCTTTGATTGAGCCTTTATTTGGCTTTTTGCTTGGGGATTCTCGGTCAGTAATAGTTGAACTTCTACTAGAGATTCGTGGATGGGGGATTCATTCGGTATTCCTCTTATCATTAATATGTGATGTCATTTTATCTATAGTATCTTTGCTTTAGTCTTTATTGGTATTATCTCGGCGTTTCTGGTTGGAATTTATTCTTCTTCAGTATTCGCGTCAACGGGATTCTTGTACGGTATCTACATTTGAGCCTTTATTTGGCGTTACTACTTGGCATTTCTACTTGAACTTTCCTATTGGTCATCTTGATTAAATACTTGTTCAGTAGCTAATGAAGACTAGTCAGAGTTGGATTTCAGAGGATGCAGAGTTCTATTGGAAGAAGAATTGCGAGGACACAATTGTTTTAAGGGGGAAGGATGTGATAACTCGAACCCGGCATGCATTTAAAGGCATTTAACTGCATTTAAATTAAGTGACATCTTAAATGTTAGCATTGGATTTGTGTTTATTTTTAGTTAAACATTTATATGTAGCTTTATTTCATATTTCTTTTAGAAGTAACTAGAATAATACTCGAGCAAATTATTTTAACTGAATATCAACTACTTTTCATAATTATGTTAATCGGTTTTATTTTTCTTACACCTTAAAGCTCGGTTTTCAATTAAATGAAAAGTAGCTCTGAGCCGGAGTAAATTTTGAACTATGTTACTTTTGAAAATTATATTTTCTTAAATTCTTTGGATTTAATTGTTATTCTTTTATTGTCGCAAAGTACATTGCATTTCGAGAGCGATAGTTAGGAAATGAATTCTAGTCCTCAGCAAATAGTGGAAACTAGTATTTAGTGTTTTAATTTTAGTGTTTTAAGTTGTATTTAACTAGAATTGGATTTATGTTAGTTGTTTTAGCTTTAAAACGCATAAAAAGAAGCTTATTTGACCAAGTTTAAGTTAGTTGACCAAGCCTTGACCAAGTTGACTTGTTGTCATCTATAAAATAGCTTAAAATAGCACACAATAAAAAAAAGAAGCTGAAAATAGAAACAAGCAGGGCCGAAAATGGAAAGAGAAAAAAAAGAGATTTCAACTTCAAATCTTCGATTCTTCGCGTGAGCTTGCACGGGGTGGTTTCCGAGGCACCCTACGAGGTTTTCCTAGCGTCTAGGAGCGTCTAAGGTGAGGGTTTCATGCTTATTTGCGCATTTGAATATTTTGTGTATTAACTTTGATTTTTGGATTTTATCCGTATATTGTTATTTTAATCGTTATGAGGCTTAAAGAATGTTCCCTAGCAATTGTAGAACATGTAATTATAGCTTTTTAATATTTTCTGCGGTTAAATCTTGAGATTGTAATATAAGATTGATAGTTGAATAGTAATGTGTGAATAGTATACCCTTGAAACGATGAAGTTACGTTGTTATGCTTTCTGTTGATGTAAAAATGTGCTAGGTATGTTAGAATGCCTAAATGCATGATTTGTTTAGGTTGTGTAATGGAAAAAATGAGAAAAATGCATTGGTGAAAGTCGGGGACGTTTAGGTCGAGTTTAGCATTTTCTTGTATTGCGTGATGACATTGTCTCGGGAGGCCATGGAAGCACTTTTGGTGTAGTTATGGCGTTGGTTGGGTGTTTGGTTAGGGTAGCGGTAGTTCAAACGAGCAAAGGGGAAAATCGGGACTTTGCATGAATTCTAGGGTTAAGTAGGGTTTGGGGGTGTTTAGACGTGCCTTATGGTGACCTAGGAGGATTGGTGAAGACGGTTTCCAAAACTCGTGGCTCGTTTGAAAGTAGTAGCGTTTTGAAAGTTGGGGTCATTTTTGGGATTTTGTGTGTTTTCATAGTATATTGCCTATAGAATGCTTATATTGCCTATAGAATGTTTATAATGCTTATAGAATGTTTATAATGCTTATAGAATGTTTATAATGCCTATAGAATGCTTATAATGTCTATAGAATACTTATTATTGCTTGATAATGTTTGTTGGTGTTGTTCTTGTTACATATTTGATTGTAACTGCTTGTTATCTTGTCTATCGTCTCTAATTTGTATCGTTGTGTTATCGCTCGTTTATCGCCTTGTATCGAGTCTTGCATTGCATAGTGTCAAGGCAGTGTGATGGGCCTCTCTAGGTGGCCTCGGGTTGCCAGTGTTGGTTGCTCTAGCTCCGTGTCCTATTACCTTTTCTCACTTGGGTTGCCTCCCAGGGAGATTTGGGTCGTAGAATTGATGGATACTTCCGGGGTATTCCAAACTAAAGTTATAAGGTGGGTGAGCCGGCGCGTCATCGTTAAAGTCATCGGAATCATGATCGGTACATTACTCGCTCGAGTGAACCATAGCCTTCAAAGTGTGGTATAGCTTTGATTGGTTGTGTTAATGCTTTCTTTAATTGTTAATTGTAATGTTGTTTATGTTGAATGCCTTTTTATTGATTGGATTGCTTAACTGTACCTATTTGCATTGCACGATCTTCTTTCTCTCCACCTCGATATCTGTCTCGCCCTTACTGAGTATACGTGTTGTGTACACTCACTCTGTCACTCCCCGACCCGACCCCGCAAAAGGCCAAGCCCGGACCCGACACACGGACGGAGTCTCCTCTGTACCGCGGACGATCCGAAAATCCTAAAATCATCGTAATACTTGCCAAAGCCATAAAACAATTCAAACAAGCCAACTTTATTTTAAAAACATACATCCTCTTATTAACCAACTTTCCAAACCAAAATGCCATGCATACTACACAAGTATTTATGCCACTAAACAGTTAGCTATTAGCATGCATTTCTTTACTAGTCACAAGAGTAAACTTTTACAGCTTTACATTCTTTCAACTTATACAACATAAGACCGTAGAGGCCTCAAACTAGAAAATACATACAAGGCTACAAGCCTCAAAATTAAGCGACATCCAAGCAATATACATAACAAGCAAGGCTCGCACAAAATCTGGTAACCAACCACCAGCAAAGCAGAGAAGTGCTATCACGGAAACACCTCTACCTGCTCCTCCTCCTCTATTACCTCGATAGGGTCTACTTCAACTACTCCTGTAAAAATATAATATAGAGAGGAATGAGCAAAAACTATTGCTCAGCGAGGGCAATTGATCTCAAGGACGGAGATGAGAGGAGCATGCGATGCAATTAGTCAAGCAATACATACAAAGCATATAGAGATACAACCAAGGCCAACAATAAAGCAAGGCAAGTATTTAAAGCTGCAAACACTCATTCAAAGGATACGATACTCTTTTCACGAGCAACTTTCAAACACAAATTCGATGACGACGCGCCGGCCCAAACCACCTTATAACACCAGTTTGGAATACCCCGGAAGTATACATCAACCTACGACCCAAAACTCCCTGGGAGGAAACCCAAGCGAGAAAAAGGAATAGCAGCGGAGCTAGAGCAACCAACACTGGCAACCCGAGGCTACCTAGAGAGGCCCATTACTCACGCGCGAGACACTATGCAATGCAAGACTCGATACAAGGCGATAAACAAGTGATAAAGCCACACGTGGGAGAATAACAAAGTAGGTTACTCTCGCACGCAATAGCAACAATTGATAAGCATTTCAATCCAAATCAATTCAAACAAGTATTTCAAGCAACCCTAAGCATTCTATAGGCATAAAATAAAGAAAACAAGCAAAAACACAAATCGGCCCCAACTATCAAAACCCTACCATTTCCAAACGAGCCACGAGTTCTGGAAACCGACTTCGCCAATCCTCCTAGGTCACCATAAGGCACGTCTAAAGACCCTGAAACCCTACCTAACCCTAGAATTCACGCAAAGTCCCGTTTTCCCCCTTTGCTCGTTTGAACTACAACTATATCAACAAAACACCCAACCAACGCCATAATCGCACCAAAAGTGCTTTCATGGCCTCCCGATACAATGTCAACACGCAAAATGAGAAAATGCCAAACTCAACCTAAACGACCCCGACTTTCACCAAGGCTTAATTCCCATTTTTTCCATTTCGCAACCCAAACAAACCATGCATTTAGGCATTCTAGCACACCTAGCACATTTCTACATCAACGGACAGTATAACGGAACAACTTCATCGTTCCAAGGATTTACTATTCACAAAATACTATTCAACATCCAAATTAAATTGCAATCTCAACATTTAACCGTAGAAAATGTTAAAAAGCTATAAATACACGTTCTATAATTTCCAAGGAACATTCTAGAAGCATCAAAACGATTTAAACAACAATCTACGGATAAAATCTAAAAATTGCAAAGTTGATACACTAAACATTTAAATGCGCAAATAACATGATTCCCTCACCTTAGGCACTCCTAGTCGCTAGGAAAACAACGCTAGTCACCTCGGAAACCACCCCGCACGAGCTCACGCGAAGATTGAACGATTGGAAGGTTGAAAGGTTTTTTTTTTTCTTCCCTTGGAGTTCACGGCCTGCTTGGCTGTTTCAGCTGCTATATTTTTTTTATTTTGTTAAGTTAAAAGCTTATTTAAGTGCTAAATTGGTCAAATGGTCAAAGGCCTAGGTCAAACAACTTAAAACTTGGTCAAAAGGCCTTATTTTGTGCATTTTAAAGCCATTCTAACTAGAGAAAAATTAATTATAGCTAGCAACAATTAAAATACAAAATTTAAGTCATCTAAATACTAGTTTCACTATTTGCTGAGGACTAGAAACCGTTCTCTAGCTATCGCTCCCTAAATGCAATGCACGTTGCGACGGCAAGAAAGTAACAATTAATTCTCAAAGAATTTAAGGAAATATAATTGTCAAAATAATAAACAAGGAATTTTCACATTCCAGGCTCGGGTATTACACCATTTCCCCCTTAAAACAATTGCGCCCACACAATTCTTACCTGGTCAACAAACAACTCCGGATACTGGTCCCGAACTTGGTCCTCTCTTTCCTAAGTTGCTTCCTCAAACCCATGATGATTCCACAGAACCTTTATTAACGGAATACTCTTTATGCGAAGCTCCTGAACTTTTCGATCCACAATTCGAATCGATTTCTCTTCATAAGACAACTTCTCTTCAATCTGCAAAGGCTCTGGTTCAAGTACATGTGAAGGGTCTGGATGATATTTCTTTAACATAGACACATGGAACACGTCGTGCAGTCTCGACAAGCTCGGAGGCAAAGCTAACCGATAAGCCAAAGGACCTACCTTTTCGGTGATCTCATACGGACCCACATACCTGGGACTAAGTTTCCCGCTCTTACCGTGCCGAATCAATCCCTTTTGAGGAGAAATCTTAAGAAATACCCAATCTCCCAAAGCAAACTCAAGATCCCGACAGTGCTTATCCGCATTTCTGACGACTCTGAGCTGTAAGCATACGCTGGCGAATAAGGTGAACATTATCTACCATCTTAATCATCTCAGGTAACACAGTCGGATCAACTGTTCTCATCTCTCCAACCTCTTCCCAATACCATGGGGATTTGCATTTCTGACCATACAACGCCTTGTAGGGAGCCATACCTATAGTAGATTGATAACTATTGTTGTAGGCGAACTCCGCTAAAGGAAAAAACTTCTCCCAATTCTTCCCAAAGTCTAGCACACATGCCCCAAGCATGTCTTCCAAGATCCTGATAGTTCTCTCAGACTGGCCATCAGTTTGTGGATGATATGCAGTACTGAAGCTCAACTTAGTTCCCATGGCCTCTTGCAACTTCTGCCAAAAACGAGATCTGAATCTGGGATCTCTATCTGATACTATACTCTGTGGCACACCATGCAATTTCACAATATTAGCAACACAAAGTTCAGCTAGCTTATCAAGGCTATCCTGTTTGTTCACGGGAATAAAATGTGTAACTTTAGTCAAGCGGTCCACAACAACCCAAACAGAATCACATCCTCTCAGAGATCTAGGAAGATCGGTCACAAGGTCCATTGTTATATGTACCCACTTCCATTGCGGAATCGACAACGGTTGTAGAAGTCCGGCTGGCCTCTGATGCTCAACTTTAACCCTCTGACAAGTCAAACATCTGGATACGTACCCAGCAATCTCCCTCTTCATATTGTTCCACCAGATGTGTTGTTTCAAATCACTATACATTTTTGTACTGCCCGGGTGAATCGTATACCTCGAATTATGTGCCTCGGACAGAATCTCATTCTTCAAAGTCGGATCATCAGGAACACATACTCTATCCCTGAATCTGAAGATGCCATATGCATGTAATTTAAACTCTGACTCTCCCCCTTTTGATTTTTCTTGGATCTTCAAGATGTGAGGATCAGTCTTCTAAGCCTCTCTGATCTGTGCTAGCAACCCTGACTGAATCTGCAAACTAGCAAATCGAATCCCTACCTCAGTAGCTTCTGGCTTCCATGAACAAATTTCTTCCAAAGTCTCCCAATCCTTGATAATTAAGCTTGCAACAGTAGCCTTTCGGCTCAAAGCATCAGCATCAACATTCGCCTTACCTGGCACGTAGTTAATAGAACAGTTATAACCACTCAATAGCTCTAGCCATCTTCGCTACCTCATATTCAGATCCTTCTGTGAAAACAAATACTTGAGACTCTTGTGGTCAGTAAAAATTTCAAATCTGGTACCCCACAAGTAGTGACGCCACTTCTTCAAAGCAAACACAACTGCAGCTAACTCCAGGTCATGTGTAGGGTAATTGACTTCATAAAGTTTCAACTTCCTAGAAGCATAAGCAATCACCTTACCATTCTACATTAAAACACAGCCCAAACCTTCCTTAGATGCATCACTATAGACAACAAAGTTCTTTGTTCCCTCAGGTAAAGCTAGTATAGGAGCTGTAGTTAGTCTCTTCTTCAATTCTTGGAAACTGGATTCACACTTGGCATCCCAGTTGTAAGCAACTTTCTTCCGAGTCAACTGGCTCAAAGGTCCAGAAATTTTGGAGAAGTCTTTAACAAATCTCCGGTAGTAACCTGCCAATCCAAGAAAACTCCGAATCTCTGACACCGTCTCAGGTCTCTTCCAAGATGAAACAACTTCAATCTTAGCTGGGTCCACTGAAATTCCTCGGTCTGAAATGATATGGCCTAGAAAAGATATCTGATTCAACCAGAACTCGCACTTGCTGAATTTAGCAAAAAGCTTGTTTTCCTGCAAAGTCTGTAGCACAATCTTCAAGTGTTGCTCATGTTCAGCCTCGTTCTTCGAGTACACTAAAATGTCGTCAATAAAGATCACGACAAACTGATCAAGGTAAGGTCGGAAAACCCTCTGCATCAAGTCCATGAATGCGGCTGGTGCATTCGTCAATCCAAACGGCAACACAACAAATTCGTAGTGGCCATATCAAGTCCTGAAAGCCGTCTTCGGTATATCGTCACTCCGAATCCTAAGTTGATAGTAACCCTGCCTCAAATCAAATTTGGAGTAAACACTCGCACCCTGCAACTGGTCAAACAATTCTTCAATCAACGGCAAGGGGTATTTATTCTTAATCGTGACTTGATTAAGTCCCCTGTAATCAATGCATAACCGTAGCGTGCCGTCTTTTTTTCTCACAAACAACACAGGCGCACCCCACGGCAAAGAACTAGGTTGTATAAACCCTTTCTCAAGCAAATTATGAAGCTGAATTTTTAACTCCTGAAGTTCAGCCGATGCCATTCTATAAGGACTTCTAGAAATTGGTGCAGTGCCGGGCACAAGATCAATCACGAACTCAATCTTCCTATCCAGTGGTAACCCCGGTAATTCCTCGGGAAATACACCAGGGAAGTCTCTAACAATCGGAACCTCATTCAAACTCAACTTATCAGTAGGCTGATTGATCAAATAAGCTAAGTAAGCTTCACAACCCTTATTCAACAACTTAGAAGTCTTGATTGCTGATAAAAGAGGAATTTGGGCAGCCCTGCAATTCCCAACAATCTCCAGTACTGGTAGGTCAGGAACCTGAAGATAAACGACCTTTGTTCTACAATCTAACTAAGCATAGTACTTCCCCAACCAGTCCATTCCCAAAATGATTTCAAAGTCACGGAATGGCAATATAATTAAATCAGCAGGAAATTTACGGTTCTCAATGCATATATCACAAGATTTGCAAATAGACTCAGTAACAAATTTTGCACCCAAAGGCGTACTAACTTCAACTTCATGCGGCAATTTATCAATGCAAACATTCACAGATCGTGCACATGCAGGAGTTATAAACGAATGTGTAGCTCCGGGATCAATCAAAACTTTAACTGGCTGAGTATTGAGAAGAAAGGTACCTTCCACTATAGCTGTAGTATCGGGTAGCTCCTCTGCATCCAGTGCAAAGACCCTAGCCTGAACCCTCTGTGCTGGACGTGCACCTGCAGCCCTATTCTGAACACCTTGGCCTCCACCACGGCCCTAAACATTGTTATACTTAGGGCAATCTCTCACCCTATGGTCATCACTGCCACAACCCGTACATTTACCACTCTTCCTCCAGCAGTTAGCCTCAATATGCCCCGATCGATTACAATAATTACACTGCTTATTTTGCCTAACTGCAGTGTTTCCTGTAGGTGCTGGGGCTCTGGTAGTAGGAACTGTACCTCCCTGCTGGGGTCTAGTCACAGCTGGCCTAGCCTGAATCTGCTGCTGTGGCTGATACGGACGTTGCTGAGGAACCTGTGCAGAAGTCTGATACTGCTTTGGCTGACTCTGGCTGCTCTGGCCCAAATACTGCTTCTTACTCGGCTGACTGCTCTCAGCTAACATCTCAGCCTTCCGTTTCTAAAATTTCGAGGCTGCCTGAAATGCCTCGGGAAAAGTAGTGTAGGTCTGCCTAGTCAAATGCAACTGAATGTCCATTCTCAGCCCACGAACAAACCTATGAATCATCCTCCTAGCTGGCCGTACCAACTCGGGCATATACCTCGACAGGCTAACAAACCTAGCCTCGTACTGTGCAACAGTCATATTTCCCTACTTCAGGGCCATAAACTTCTCTTCCCTCATTTCCATAGCCATCTCGGGAATATACTTATCCCAAAACTCACTCACAAAATCATCCCATAAATGTGGAACATCCTCACAATCCCACCTCAATCTGACAGTATTCCACCACAGCTCTGCATCACCCTCAAACAAGAATGACGCATAATCTATTCTTGCCTCATCTGTGTACCTCAAAGCGTTGAAAATTTTCTCGACACAGTTAATCCATCTCTCGACCGCCTCATCATCCGGCTCTCCGAAGAACTTTCCCGGCTCGTGCCTCAGAAATTTCTCTAACTGATTATTCTCAACTCTATACCCCTGTCCACCAGGATTAACTTGATTTCCCTAGGGATTATTCATGTCCTGCCTCTGCTCATGCAGCACCTGTGTAATCCGGTCTACTGCAGTAGTCATAGTAGCCATAAACTGCTCAGGCAATGGCTGCTGACCCTGTTCTGCTGCCTCTTCATCTGATCCTATACCTTGGGTACCACGACGTGGCGGGATAGTAGCAATTTCACAATAGCTGGCAACATTTAAAAGCAGTTTATAGACAGAAATATAGCACATAAGATTAGATAACACTCAAGTCAATAACAATCAAACATTTTAACACACAATTCACATAACACAAGATAGACATGCCAAACTAATTCACTTTAAACACATAAGCACTCCAAGTTCACAAAGTCATGCTATAACATTTTCTTTCCACTTAACAATTATACAATAACATTCTAGCATTTTGGACCTTTACCCCACAAACCGAGAAACATATCCCGGCTCATGCAAGACTATCATGCTCTGATACCACCTAAAGATGTCACGCGCTGACCCGACCCCGCAAAAGGCCAAGCCCGGACCCGACACACGGACGGAGTCTCCTCTGTACCACGGACGATCCGAAAACCCTAAAGTCATCGTAATACTTGCGAAAGCCATAAAACAATTCAAACAAGCCAACTTTCTTTTAAAAACATACATCCTCTTATTAACCAACTTTCCAAACCAAAATTCCATGCATACTACACAAGTATTTATGCCACTAAACAGTTAGCTATTAGCATGCATTTCTTTACTAGTCACAAGAGTAATCTTTTACAGCTTTACATTCTTTCAACTTATACAACATAAGACCGTAGAGGCCTCAACTAGAAAATACATACAAGGCTACAATCCTCAAAATTAAACGACATCCAAGCAATATACATAACAAGCAAGGCTCGCACAAAATCTGGTAACCAACCACCAGCAAAGCAGAGAAGTGATATCACGGAAACACCTCCACCTGCTCCTCCTCCTCCATTACCTCGATAGGGTCTGCTTCAACTACTCCTGTAAAAATATAATATAGAGAGGAATGATCAAAAACTATTGCTCAGCGAGGGCAATTGGTCTCAAGGACGGAGATGAGAGGAGTATGCAATGCAATTAGTCAAGCAATACAAACAAATCATATAGAGACACAACCAAAGCCAACAATAAAGCAAGGCAAGTATTTAAAGCTGCAAACACTCATTCAAAGAATACGATACTCTTTTCACGAGCAACTTTCAAACACAAATTCGATGACGACGCGTCGGCCCAAACCATCTTATAACACCAGTTTGGAATACCCCGGAAGTATCCATCAACCTACGACCCAAAACTCCCTGGGAGGCAACCCAAGAGAGAAAAGGGAATAGAAGCGGAGCTAGAGCAACCAACACTGGCAACCCAAGGCTACCCAGAGAGGGCCAACACTCACGCGCGCGACCCTATCCAATGCAAGACTCGATACAAGGCGATAAACAAGCGATAAAGCCACACGTGGGAAAATAACAAAGTAGGTTACTCTCGCACGCAATAGCAACAATTGATTAGAATTTCAATCCAAATCAATTCAAACAAGTATTTCAAGCAACCCTAAGCATTCTATAGACATAAAATCAAGAAAACAAGCAAAAACACAAATCGGCCACAACTATCAAAACCCTACCATTTCCAAACGAGCCACAAGTTCTGGAAACCGACTTCACCAACCCTCCTAGGTCACCATAAGGCACGTCTAAGGACCTCGAAACCCTACTTAACCCTAGAATTCACGCAAAGTCCCGTTTTCCCCCTTTGCTCGTTTGAACTATAACTATATCAACCAAACACCCAACCAACGCCATAATCGCACCAAAAGTGCTTCCATGGCCTCCCGATACAATGCCAACACGCAAAATGAGAAAATGCCAAACTCGACCTAAACGACCCCGACTTTCAACAAGGCTTAATTCCCGTTTTTTCCATTACCCAACCCAAACAAACCATGCATTTAGGCATTCTAGCACACCTACCACAATTCTACATCAACGAACAGCATAACGGAATCATCAAAACGCTATTCACAAAACACTTCATCGTTCCAAGGGTTTACTATTCATAAAACACTATTCAACAACTAGTTTAAACTACAATCTCAACATTTAACAGCAGAAAATGTTAAAAAACTATAAATACACGTTCTACAATTGCCAAGGAACATTCTAGAAGCATCAAAATGATTTAAACAACAATCTACAGATAAAATCTAAAAATTCCAAAGTTGATACAATAAACATTTAAATGCTC
This sequence comes from Ehretia macrophylla, assembly GCA_037974665.1. Lineage (NCBI taxonomy): Eukaryota > Viridiplantae > Streptophyta > Magnoliopsida > Boraginales > Ehretiaceae > Ehretia > Ehretia macrophylla. Next base: position 39,438,791 of record CM075768.1, read on the forward strand.
AAATAACATTATTCCCTCACCTTAGGCAGTCGTAGTCGCTAGGAAAACAACGCTAGTCACCTCGGAAACCACACCGCACGAGCTCACGCGAAGATTGAACGATTGAAAGGTTGAAAGGTTTTTTTTTTTTTCCTTTGGAGTTCAAGGCCTGCTTGGCTGTTTCAGCTGCTGTATTTTTTATATTTTGTTAAGTTAAAAGCTTATTTAAGTGCTAAATTGGTCAAATGGTCAAAGGCCTAGGTCAAACAACTTAAAACTTGATCAAAAGGCCTTATTTTGTGCATTTTAAAGCCATTCTAACTAGAGAAAAATTAATTATAGCTAGCAACAATTAAAATACAAAATTTAAGTCATCTAAATACTAGTTTCACTATTTGCCGAGGACTAGAAACCGTTCTCTAGCTATCGCTCCCTAAATGCAATGCACGTTGCGACGGCATGAAAATAACAATTAATTCTCAAAGAATTTAAGGAAATATAATTTTCAAAATAATAAATAAGGAATTTTCACATTTCGGGCTCGGGTATTACACACTCCTCACCACAACATTTCAAGAAATGTCATGTTAGCTGGAAAGTTCATGATTTTGTGAAAGTTCGTGCTTGAAGAGTTGTCTTGCGTGCCTATGTGGCTTGAGTTGTCGATGTTGTAAAGATGTATGCTTTCATGTATTGTATGTATTTAATGTCAAAAGAAATGTAATTTGATTTTCATTAGATTGTAGAAGTAGTTTGATAAGTTAGATTCTGTATCTAGTTAGTATAGTTTAACTTTAATGCATGTTTGTAATGTCCAAAGGAAAAGAGTTAGAATGGTTTGATAGTCTAACTTATGAAATAGGTTAGTATGGTTTAATTGCCAAGCATGAATGTACTTGTAAAAGATGTGAAGAGGTAGGTTAGTCTATAAACTGGAAATGTATACTTGCTTGTGATTGCTTGTTGAGAACAAGGCTCGGATGACCTTGAGGTGGTTGAATGTTTGGACATGGTATTGGTCCACTTATATGCCGTCGCAGGTTTTACATTTTGCCTAGAAACAAAGGAGACTCCGTCCGTCTTTCCCTTAAAATTTTATGCCCGGGTTTGGAATTGGGTTGCGATTAGGTTGATTGATAGAACTCCCGGTCTCGAGAGGGATTGGGGTGCTACATCTACTATCTAGGGAAACCACAGCCAATGGAACGGGCTTGGCAGAATAAGCGGGGAAAGAAGACCCTGTTGAACTTGACTCTAGTTCGACTTTGTGAAATGACTTGAGAGGTGTAGGATAAGTGGGAGCCGAAAGGCAAAAGTGCAATACCACTACTTTTAACGTTATTTTATTATTCTGTGAACCGGATGCGGGGCACTATCCCTCTTTTTGGACCCAAGGCTCGCTCTTCGGGCTGATCCGGGCGGAAGACATTGTCAGGTGGAAAGTTTGGCTCAGGTGGAACATCTATTAAAAGATAATGCAGGTGTCCTAAGATGAGCTCAACGAGAACATGAATCTTATGTGGAACAAAAGGGTAAAAGCTCGTTTGATTCTAATTTCCAGAACGAATACAAACTGTGAAAGCGTGGCCTAACGATCCTTTAGACCTTCAAAATTTGAAGCTAGAGGTGTCAGAAAAGTTACCACAGGGATAACTAGCTTGTGGCAGCCAAGCGTTCATAGTAACGTTGCTTTTTGATCATTCGATGTTGGCTCTTCCTATCATTGTGAAGTAGAATTCACCAAGTGTTGGATTGTTCACCCACCAATAGGGAACGTGAGCTGGGGTTAGACCGGCATGAGACAGGGTAGTTTTACCCAACTGATGAAAGTGCCGCAATAGTAATTCAACCTAGTACGAGAGGAAATGTTGATTTCCACAATTGGTCATCGCGCTTGGTTGGAAAGCCAGTGGCATGAAGCTACTGTGCGGTAGATTATGACTGAACACCTCTAAGTCAGAATCTGTGCTAGAAGCGACACGCTCGGCCGCCGCCCATTCATCGACCCACAGTATGAGCCTCCGGTCCCCAAGGGCACGTGTCGTTGGCCAAGCCATCGCGACGAAAATGTCGTGCCGGCCGCCTTGAAGTATAATTCCCATTGAGCGGTGAGCAGAATCCTTTGCAGATGACTTAAATACGCGATGGTGTATTGTAAGTGACAGAGTAGCCTTACTGCCACGATCCACTAAGATTCAGCCCTTCGTCACTCCAATTCGTCCTTCCCCCCTCCTCGCCTATCTCCGCCCCATCCGTAATCCAATCCCATCCCATCCCATCAACTAAGACTATTTTCCCCAAACGGGCCAAGAGGTTAGACGCCCTATGCCGCTTCCCAAGTATGTCTCCAAGTGCCTAAATAAGTCATAAGTTGTGACCCAAGTATCAACGTTCGAATGCCCAAGTGTTGCCAAGTGCTTTGCGCCCAAGTCCGAATAACATTAGCCCAAGTTAGTTTTCCACGCTCGATGTGTGCATAAGTGCCGCCGCAAGTGTCGTGGGGTTTTGAGGCAACGATGATGCCCAATTATGCCCAAGTGCTAAGTGCTATGCCCAAGGATGCCCAAGTGTTATACCCAAGTACTATGCCCAATGATGCCTAAGTGCTATACCCAAGTGCTATGCCCAAGGATGCGCAAATGCTATACCCAAGTACTATGCCCAAGGATGCCCAAGTGCTATACCCAAGTGCTATGCCCAAGGATGCCTAAGTGCTATGTGTTATGCCCAAGGATGCCCAAGTGCTATACCCAAGTGATATGCCCAATGATGCCCAAGTATCGATGTCATAAGTTTTAAGTGACGATGCGCGAATGCCCAAAGTGCTATACCTAAGTGCTATGTGCTATTCCCAATGATGCCCAAGTGCTATGAGCTATGCCCATTGATGCCCAAGGGCTATGTGCACCCAAGCTCTATGCCCAAGTGCTATGTGCACCCAAGTGCTATGCCCAATGTTGCCTAAGTGCTATGAGCTATACCCAAGTACTAACGGGCCCACTGCCGGCTGGCCCCGCACATCGTCTCAAGTGCCCAAGTGTTAGACAGCCTATGTTTGTTTCGTAAGAGATGGCAAAAAATTTGAATCCTACTTTGTGTGCTGCCAGCTTGCCGAGGTGCCTAATGTTCTTCCCTTAGCATTAACGGTGACTGAGGTTATGTTGCCCATATCTTCGACATGGCTGGGCACGTTTGTGAGCGGTTGCGGCACGACTGCCCACGGTGTTGTACGACGATGTACAATTGGGGCTCGAATGGGGCACGTACTTGAGGCCTCGGATGATCTACAGCTTGGCATGCAGTTCAGGTACGGCTTGGCAAGGTTGTTGCGTAATGGGGTTGCGCATCGGGCACGATGGGGCAAGCACTTGGGCGACGATACCGAAAAATGGTGCACCCATGCCGCACGAATGTGTGCACATGGGGTGCCCATGCCGCCCGAAGGTGCGCACATGGGGTGCCCATGCCGCACGATGGTGCGCGCATGTAGCCTGTATACCGCACGAAAGTGCCAGCATGGGGCACCCATGCCGCATGATAATGCACGCATACCGCACGTAGGTGCTCGCATGGGGCGCTCATGCCGCACGAAGGTACGCACATGGGGCGGCATACCGCAATATGGTGTGCATATGGGGCCCACATACCGCATGAAGGTACGCGTAAGGGGTGCCCATGCCGTACGATCGTGTGCGCATAGGGTGCTCATGCCGCACGATGGTGCGTGCAAGCCGCATGATGGTGCACTTATGCCGCACGGTGCGCGCATGCCGCACGAAGGTGCGCGCATGTCGCATGAAGTTACACGTATGTGGCGCCCTTGTAGCCCCCATGCCGCACGAAGGTACGCGTATGGGGCGCCCATGCAACGCGATGGTGGGGCATTGGGTGCATATACCGTATGATGGTGCGTGCATGTATCCCGTATGTCATACGAAGGTGGGTGCATGGGGTGCCTATAGTGCATGATGGTGCGCACATCGGGCACCTATGGCGCACGATGGTGCGCGCATCGGGTGCCTATGGCGCACAATGGTGCGTGCATGTGGCCCTTATGCATCACGAAGGTGTGCGCATGGGACACCCAAGCCGCATAATGTTGTGGGCATCGTGAGTGCATGCCGTATAATGGTGCGCGCATGTGGGCCGCATGCGGCACGAATGTGCATGGATGGGGTGCCTGTGCCGCACCTTCGTGCTCGCATGGGGCACGCATTCGGCACGATGGCGCGCGCAAGTAGCGCTGTTGGGGCTCTGTTGGGGCACTCATGGGGCATGGTTGGGGCATTATGGCGGTACGCTTGGGCGACGAAGGGGGTTGTTGGGGGACGGCTTTGCCACTACTTTGGGACGTTGGGCATGACGGGCAATGTTAAGCATTCGGGGGTAATGGGCATGCAGAATGTATTATGACATAAATGTGGACATTAATGTCCTTTTACAAGTGGTTTCCGAATCTATAAAGTAGTCTTAACCTTTCCCTTGTCCGACAAGAAGTTCATCATATTTGTGCAGCGAATTAGATTAATCGGGTTCCCAATCCATCCAAAAAAATTTTTAACGCCAAATATCATGTAGACAAATTAATTTGTGAATTAATATAAATTTTTCTAGTATTTTTTCTGATTTTTCCCTATTTTTCGTAATGTCTAAATATTAAAAATTAATTTTCCAAAATATTTTTTTTAATATTATTTTACAAATTAATGTGTGAATTAATATATATTTTTCTGAATTAATATAAATTTTTCTAAATTAATAAGCATTTGGATATCATATGCTACCAATAAGGAGCAAGTTGGGTACGAACATCATGCCACATGGAGTCATTTATAGTGTAAAACACCCAATATGAATCTCTGACAAAATGTACGTTACTGTTGTCACTTGGGTTTTTCCATCTAAATATACTATAGGGGGTATGTGGTGTCATGCCCCCCTAGTCGAGGTCTATGTGGGGGGACATTGTAGGCACTTCGTGGCACATTGTGGGCTATATCATTGGCTATATTGTGGGTGGAAATGCCTACCGAGTGAATCAAGCCGAGGTATTGCATTGCATACCCATGCGTTAGGGCCGTGCCAGCCCCGCCCCGCGTCCCCTGGCATGTCTCTCGGTGCGGCACCAGGATTACTAATGAGGAACGTGGTAGCTTCCTGAGCCCTTCATTATCCATCTTGGTACCGCAACACCGTCGACGTCACTGGGATGGCTAGTGAGAGGGCGAGTGGTTGCCCAAGCACAAAATTAGCCATCCCTGTGCCACCGGCTAGGTACACATTAGGGGACATTCCCATCCCCTAAAGTGTCGTTGGGCCTACGCAATGCACGAATCGCTTAGCACACGAAGCCATGGCCGTTGTCGAGTGGATGCGCGCTGCCATGGTCTTGTGTTGTGGCGATCCAAGCACTGCGTGGGCTTGGGTGGCTCTTGGGGGATGGTGGGGACAAGCGTGATGCGCGAGTCGCCTAGCACATGTGGCATTGGCTTTCGTTAAGCAACGATGCGAGCATTGCGATGAGACGATTGTTGATGCTTCAATGTCATGGCAATCCAAGCAGCATGCGGCCTTGAAGCCGTCCCTCAGTGGGTTCTGACGTGCCTGTGCGATGCTCGAATCGCCTAGCACATGACGCCATGGTCCTCGTTGAGTCGTAATGCGACGGGTGTGGTCTAATGTCCTGGCCATCCAAGCACCCTGTGGGCAGGATGGTAGTTTTCTTGTCCCGTTCCATGCATACGGGTGCATACAGGGGGACGGTAGGGGCATGCGCGATGCGCAAATCGCCTAGCACACAACCTTGGCTTTCGTTAAGTGATGATGCGAGCGTTGCGATGAGACAATGTCTAGAGCTTCAATGTCGTGACGATCCAAGCACCGTGCTGCCTTGAAGCAGTCTGACGATGTGTTCCTATGGGCTTGTGTGATGTGCGAATCGCCTAGCACACGATACTATAGTCCTCGCTGAGTCGTAATGCGATGAACGTTGTCTAGCGTCATGGCGATCCAAGCACTGCGTGGGCAGGAAGGTGGTTTGCTTGTCCCATTCCGTGTATATGGGTGCATATAGGGGGACTGTAGGGGCATGCGCGATACGCGAATCGCCTAGCATACGACCTTAGCTTTCGTTAAATGACGATGCGAGCGTTGCGATGAGTCGATGGCTAGAGCTTCAATGTCATGGCGATCCAAGCACCGTGTTGTCTCCAAGCCGTTCGACGATGTGTTCCTATGGGCCTACGCGATACGTGAATCGCCTAGTACACGATGCCATGGTCCTCGCTGAGTCATAATGCGATGGACGTGGTCTAGTGTCGTGTCGATCCAAGCACCGCGGGGGCTCAAAGTCTGCTTTCGGTTGGTACCTCAAGTGCGTGCACTCGGTGCTTGGTTGGGCACCACGAAGTGGGCTCCTAATCTTGCGACGTGCGGCTTGGTCATGCAACACCTGCCATTCCCATCCCTTTTCCCTTGTCCCTCAGAAATTCTTCATGCCTAGCGGTGCGTTCTCGGGCCATCTCACCGGTTCCGTCTACTTGAAGGGCTTCGTTTGCCTAGACGGTAGGGCGGTTACTGGCTTGGTGGTCTGGGAATAGCGAACGTGATAGCGCGTGAGTAGTGGTCAGCTTGTATGGGTCGGTTGGATCCCTGCTTGAGCAGCAATGTTCGCCCTTACTTGCCTCTTCATTCGCG
>CM075768.1:39452965-39455465 GCA_037974665.1 Ehretia macrophylla
TTTCTGATTTTTCCCTATTTTCGTAATTTTTAAATATAAAAAATTAATTTTCTGAATTTTTTTTGAATATCATTTAACAAATTAATGTATCAATTAATATAAATTTTTCTGAATTTTCTACTATTTTTTTCTAATTTTTTCCAATTTTTTGCAATTATTAAATATTAAAAACTATTTAAAAAAAAAATTGAAGCATTTGGATATCATATGCTATCAATAAGGAGTAAGTTGGGTATGAAGATCATGCCACATGGGGCCATTTATAGTGTAGAACACCCATTATGAATCTCTAGCAAAATGTACGTTACTGTTGTCACTTGGGTTTTTGCATCTAAATGTACTGTAGGGGTGTATGTGGTGTCAAGCCCCGTGGTCGAGGTCCATGTGGGAGGACGTTGTAGGCACTTTGTGGCACATTGTGGGCTATAACGTGGGCAATATTTTGGGCGGGAATGCCTACAGAGTGAATCACACAGAGGCATTGCATTACATACCTGTGCGTTGGGGCCGTGCCACCCCAGCCCCGCGTCTTCCAACATGTCCCTCGGCTCGGCACTAGGATGGCTAATGTGGAACGTGGTGGCTTCCCTAGCCCCTCATTATCCATCTTGGTGCCGCAACATCGTCGACATCATTGGGATGGCTAAGAGTGGGCGAGTGGTCGCCCAAGCACAAAATTAGCCATCCCCGTGCCGCCGGCTAGGTACACGTTGGGGGACAATCCCGTCCCATGATGTGTCGTTGGGCCTACGTGATGCACGAATCGCCTAGCACACAAAGCCATGGCCGTTGCTGAATGGATACGCGCGGCCATGATCTAGTGTCATGGCGATCCAAGCACCGCGTAGGCTTGGGTGGCTCTTGGGGGACGATGGAGGCAAGTGTGATGCGCGAATCGCCTAGCATACGTGGCATTGGCTTTCGTTAAGCAACGACGCGAGCGTTGCAATGAGACGATTGCTGATGCTTCAATGTCGTAGCGATCCAAGCACCATGCGGCCTTGAAGCCGTCCCCTGGTAGGTTTTGATGTACCTGTACGTTGCGCGAATCGCCTAGCATGCGACGCCGTGGTCCTCACTGTGTTATAATACGACAGACGTGGTCTAGTATCGTGGCGATCCAAGTACCGCGTGGGATAGAAGGTAGTTTGCTTGTCCCCTTCCGTGCATACGGGTGCATACAGGGGGACAGTGGGGGGCATGCATGATACGCGAATCGCCTAGCATACAGCCATGTCTTTCGTTAAGTGACGATGCAAGCATTGCAATGAGACGATGGCAAGAGCTTCAATGTCGTGGCGATCCAAGCACCGTGCTGCCTCGAAGCCGTCCGACGGTGTGTTCCTATGGGCCTGCGTGATGCGCGAATCACCTGACACACGACGCCATGGTCCTCGCTGAGTCATAATACGAAGGACGTGGTCTAGTGTCATGGCGATCCAAGCACTGCGTGGGCAGGAAGGTAGTTTGCTTGTCCCGTTCTATGCATACGGGTGCATACAGGGGGACGGTAGGGGCATGTGCGATGCGCGAGTCGCCTAGCACACGGCTATGGCTTTTGTTAAGTGACGACGCGAGCGTTGCGATGAGACGATGGCTAGAGCTTCAATGTTATGGCAATCCAAGCACCATGTTGCCTCCAAGCCGTCCGGCGGTGTGTTCCTATGGGACTGCATGATGCGCGAATTGCCTAGCACACGATGCCATGGTCCTCACTGAGTCATAATACGACAGACATGGTCTAGTGTCTTGGCGATCGAAGCACCGCGGGGGCTCGAAGTCTGCTTTCGATTGGTACCTCAAGTGTGTACACTCGGTGCTTGGTCTGGCACCACGAAGTGGGCTCCTATGCTTGCGACGTGTGGCATGGTAATGCACCTCGAGCCATTCCCGTCCCTTGTCCCTTGTCCCTTGTCCCTTAGAAATTCTTTGTGCCTAGCGGTGCGTTCTCGGGCCATCTTGCCGGTTCCGTCCGCTTGAAGGGCTTCGTTTGCCTAGATGGTGGGGCGGTTACTGGCTTGGTGGTCTGGGCAGAGTGAACGTGATAGTGCGTGAGTGATGGTCGGCTTTTATGGATCGGTTGGATCCCTACTTGAGCAGCGACATTCGCCCCAGCTTGCCTCTTCATTCGTGGGGCAAATGCTTACGTTGCATCAGTCTGTCGGTTAGTTTCCTGTGTTGCGTACCTACAAAAAAGGCAGTCTAAATTCGCATCATCCATCTTTTGCCTTGCATCTGCCTCCGCAGATGACGTGGGATGAACCCCTAAGCACGACCCGTGTTCCACGCTGCTCATTCCAACAAGTGCGGTACACGTGGCCCGTGGGGCATCGCTCAATCTCTCGGATGCGGCACACCATGACGGTATGGGGTCCTTGGCCTCTCTTTAACCGAAATCAGCGTTCGTCGTTAAATGCGTATGATGGTCGTTCGCTCACCTCAAGCCGTCGACCCTTAAGGGATGACGTACCTCGCGCGACCCCGGCATCGGTGAGGAATG
>CM075768.1:39460465-39472965 GCA_037974665.1 Ehretia macrophylla
GCCGGCCGCCTTGAAGTACAATTCCCATCGACTGACGGGCAAAATCCTTTGCAGATGACTTAAATACGCGACTGGCTATTGTAAGTGGCAGAGTGGCCTTGCTGCCACGATCCGCTGAGATTTAGCCCTTTGTCGCTCTGATTCGTCCCTCCCCCTTCCTCGCCTATCTCCAGCCCATCCGCAATCCAATCATGTCCCATCCCGTCAACCAACACTATTTCCCCCAAACGGGCCAAGAGGTTTGACGCCCTATGCCGCTCCCCAAGTGTATCTCCAAGTGCCTAAGTAAGTCATAAGTTGTAACCCAAGTATCGACGCGCAAATGCTCAAGTGTTGCCAAGTGCTCAGCGCCCAAGTCCGAATAACATTAGCCCAAGTTAGATTGACACACTCGCTGCGTGCATAACTGCCGCCGCAAGTTTCGTGGGGTTTCGAGGCAACGATGATGCCCAACTATGCCCAAGTGCTAAGTGCTATGCCGAAGGATGCCCAAGTGCTAAGTGCTCTGCCGAAGGATGTGAGGCCCAACCCCGAATAACGTGTCTTACTTTGATTTCGTGCCTTAAACCTAGAATTATATGACCGGCCTTGAATTATGCATCCTGTCTTGGTTTTTGTATATGCCTCAACATACGTGCCTTGACCTAGAATTGTGTGCCCTAATCCCTTACTTACGTGCAACACCTAGATATACGTGCCCTAACCTCAATTTATGTGTGTTACCTCATTTTGTGTGCCCTAGCCTTGAACTGCGTGCCCTAACCTAAGTTTAAATGTTATACCTTGATTTATCTGCATTACATTGAATTATGTGTCTTGCATTGGTTTGCGTGCATTTACCTAGGATTGTGTGCATTTACATAAGAATCTGTGCATTTACCTTGAAGTACGTGCCTTACCTCGTAGTTTGTGCCCTAGACCTAGGCACGCTAATCAATAAAGATTCCTGAACAAAGCACAAGACAATAAAATAATCCTACACAATCCACTAACTATTAAAATAATATTATACTAATCCTACATATTCCACTAACCAATATTATATTCCTAATTCAAATTCTCTACAAACTCCACTAACAATAAATTAACACTAAATTATTCCTACATTTTCCACTACCTATTATTCTATTCATAATTCAACTCATCCTCAAACATCAATTATATTCTATACTACCTAGAATCCCTAAATACCCAACATTTTCTTACACAAACACTAAACACAAGATATTCTTTTGACATTCCCTAACAAGCTCTAACAACAAATAATAAACTAAACACTCAATATTCCTCACAAAGCACAATAATGCATAAAAAATACACACCACACACTACCCTAGCCCTCATTTTCGACCAAGGCACCCCACATACAATCAAAATTCAGATTTTACACCAAAAACATCCTACACATGCTTTCTCAACTCACCAAAACTGAGCACACACACTAAAACTTCATTTTTCCTCTCAAACTCTCTCATTCTCTTTCCATTTTTGACCATGGCTTCCCTTTGAGCTCCCAAGACTTCTAACAAGCTCTCAAGAACTCTCAAGACCACTCCAAGCTCAGCCATAGCAAGCAACATAGCAAGAATTTCTCACAAAGCTCAAAAACCACTCATTTTCGGCCATAGGTAAGTTTTGATGGTTTTCTTCCTTGTCTTTTGGTTTCAAACACATGCACACCTACTACACAAGCTAACTAAGCTAGGATTTAAGGGAAATCAAGATACCTCTCGGCCAAAGAAAGGAAAGAAGACCTCTTGTGCGTTTTCAAGTGCAATCTTGCATTTTCATCCATCAATAGGCTAAGGTGAGGGTTAAACTCTTTTAAAAGCTTTCAAAACTCACATGCATTCTCTCATATGGCTATATTTACCTCTGTACTTATTGTTTATGTGTGTATATGAGCCTATCTACTCATGAATGGCTTGATAATGACTAGAAACGTGAAGATATGTAAACACGTTTTTGGCTGGCAGATTACTGACCTTGTAGAACTAAGTGTGTTTCGCCTAGTAAACGTTGATAAAAAAGTATGAACATTGGTAAGTCACTAGATTTTTCAGTTCTGGACACATTTTGAAGAAATAGGCCAAGGCCAATTTTGAATCTAAGACCTCCAAAATGGTCAAATATCGTAATGTGTCTAAATATGTGAAACTTGGAAATGTGAAGTAAGTTTCTGGCAGCTTTCTGACCTTGTAGAATGAAATAGTTTTGACCTAGTAAATGATGTTGAAAATTCTTGCAAAATTCGTAGGTCACTAGAGTTTCTAGTTCTGAACATTTTTGGCAGAAATAGGCTAAGTCTAAATTTGAGTTTAAAGGCCTCAAAAATGGAAAATAGTGAGATGTGTATGAATCTGGACAGTTTTGCATAGTTTCACGGTTTTGGTCATAACTCCTAAGTCCGGACTCCAAATGCAGCGAGGTTTGTTTCTAGATTTAAAGCACTCATTAAGATTCAATTTGACATTTGGTTCACTGAAATTGGATGTTATTTTCTTGGCTAATTGAATGTGGAAAAACAGACCATTGCAGTAGGGTTTTTGCTTAGTAATATGCTTTGAATCATGTTGTAACTTTACTTGTGCTGTTGAATGCTTGGAATTGTGGCAATTAGAAGTTTTGTGGGCTGTTTTGATTGGTTAAGGATGCTTAATTAATTGATGCATGGCTTGGATTTAATTACATGATGAATTGTTGCTTAATCGCATGGTAAGCATGAAATTGAGGCCCTATTGCTTATGAATACATACTAAGTGATGATCCTATGGATAAATATGTTCAATTGAATGGTTAGTAGGCAGCCCAATAATTTCTAGGTATGCTTGAAATGGTTTAGGTATATCTTGTGGTCCTTAGCAAATAAAATCAACACCCGAGCACGGCCCTTGCAAACCCTAATGGCCCCGTAGACCCCCAAGTCATAAACCACTCTTGTGTGACTTATAATTGATGTTGAGGAATGTTAATAGGCTGCCCGGAATTGTCTTTATAGCTCTAAACATGATTCTCAATGATTGCATGTTGACAAGCAAACTATTCTTGCACCCGGTCTTGTATAAGTGTCGTTGCATGCTTGTAAGCTCTCAATACTTGATATGTGAACCCGAAATGAGTTATATGACTCGATTTATATGTGTTACTTGCTTCCCGTTTAATGCTCATATACCTCTAAGTGTTCTACAAAGTGAAATTACATGTCAAAGCATGTCTCGTATATTTACTTGTCAATATGTGATCTTATAATTGCTCGGAGGCAACCTACTTTGTTGACCTCCTAAAGTAAATTGTTAAAAGACATTCTATGGCTTATTTGAACATAATTACTTGGCTGCCCATGAAAGTTTAATAGATTTCAAATTGATATAAGAGATGATTACATATTCTTACAATGCCTTATATGCCAATATGTCAAAATGTGATCATATACTTGCTCGGAGACAACCTACTTTGTTGACCTCCTAATGTGAAATGTTAAATGGCATAAATGTGCATTGTACACAAGGGTGCAAACTTTCATTGTGGCATGGTAGCATTTCACGAACGCCGGGCGGCATAGGGCTTGTCGATGCTCCCGTGACTACTATGGTCTAATTCTTTCTCTCGCTTGGCATTCCACCCTCGAAGAGTTTGGTCGTAGGATTTCGGGGTACATCTTGAGTACACCCATTTTGGAGTGATAAGTGGATGATTGAAGCCGGCCGCACAATTGTTATCAAAAATGATATTGAGAACAAAAGCTCACCGATTGAACTTGAGAGCAAAAGCTCACCGTATCCTTGAAATGATTGGTAATTGTATCTGTAGTTCAATTTGATTCTTATACTTTGCGTACTTTATTATTTGTAAAATGTGACATGTTTTCAAAAAGGGTTTTTCATAAGGTTAACCGGAAAAGAGTTACAAAACGTTATCTCTCGTTCCCCCTCGCTGAGTTCATAAGGACTCACCATCTTTTATCATCACATGTGAAGAAGATTTAGAACAGGTACCCGAAGAGAATGTGCCTATTGATGATTCCTCGGAGTGATTACATGTTTTATATGCCTTGCTTGTCAGTGGTTGTTCTGTGAATGTTGTGTTTGCTTTGAAGACTACTTATTATGTTGATGTAAATAACCCCATTGTAATTTGGGTCTAATTTTGACTTGTACTGATTATAACTAGACGAACACTCTAATTGGTCGTTTTGCTATCACTATTTTGATTTAGTAACTATCATAGGCAACTGAAACATTAGGTGAAGATCAAATAGAATTAATCTATCTAATCTTACCCAGGTACTTACTCATAGGCTAAAGGATAACAAGTACCCGCGTAAAAGGGATTGACAAATAAACAGAACATAGTTATCTTGTTAGGCTTGTTAATCAAATGAGACTTTCGAGTTAGATCAATAGGCTTATCGATTGATGATAAAATAGGAGTCCTTAATGGAATTGGTTTAATGATTGGAATAATTGAGGCGTTTAAAAAATTAGGTCAAATCAAATGACTCAAAAACAGCCTTTATGCTGCCGGATTTTCGGAAAAACTTTTGGAGTTCTAGGCCAATGTTGAGCATTAAAACATAAGAAATGATTAAGTAGGTGAAATAACATAAATGAATTAGGTCATTCCCTAGTCTAGCCTCCATAGGTCGGGTTGGAGCGTGACACTTATATTAGAATAGTATCAGAGTATAGTTTTCGCATTAGTTGGGTTCAACTCTCGGACCGTGGGTAGAAGCCCTAAGGTAATTATGATGTCTTATTTGTATGTGTTAATATGTCTAATGTGCTTTAATTGCTTTGAGCATTGAATATGATGTGCCTTTGTGGACCATATGTATTATGTGTCATGTGCACACCGACACGTTAGTGCTCTAGATAATGCTTGGTTGCTTTTATACTCCTTCCTTGATACATGTACATGTCATATGACCATGACTGACTGTTTATATACATAGATAGTTAGGAATAGGACTTTCAGGGAAGTGAATTTATGCAGGAAGAACGAAAAGGCTTGGTTAGAGATTTCTCACATCTTCATAGGTACTCAATGGATCATATGTATTATTGGATATGCATATATAAAATGCGTAGCACAGGTATAACTGTTGAGGTAAAGTTATCTCCTTATGTTTGGAATGCCCATACCTGTGATTAAGTTATCAATTTTATAGCTATGAAGTTCTTGATTCCGTTAAACCGTTCTTCTAATTGTGGTTCAAGCATAAAGGTTAATGACATACAACTTTCCTTAAGATATAAGAGTATACTCTTGGACAAGTGAAGTAGAATATATATATTCATATGCTTATAATGGAAGTTTGACTTCGGATATGCTTTTGAATCAAATCCTTATATCTTAAATTGGTGTAATAGATTGTTTATATGATTGAATCCTTACTTGATTGAAATTAAGCATTGATGATTCTTTAGTATAACGAGATATAGGGATGTTGGAATCGAGGAATCCACGTAGCTAGAACTTGTGTTCGGAAGACTACACCTAAATTGTTAGGTCGAATAGAAGTGTAAGGTATTGAGTTATGCATTAGATGACTAACGTTGCTAAAGGTCAAAGTTGGATATTGGTGATATTAAGAATCATGGTATTATATTGGTGCCCCTCGGATTTAGTTGTGATTATACAAAGTAAGTCATTCTACACACTCGTTATTTGGATACCATAGAGGATGTTAGGAAGCATATATCCCTAAGTAATACCGATGGACCTAGTATATAAACCATAGAAATGAGATTAGAGCATCTAGCTGCAAAGTGGAGTCACCTAGATATGATTAGTAATCCTAAATAGTTAATAGTGAGTATGCATGATGATTCATCGTAAACCATAGGACCTAAGGTCGATGAGTCTTTATGCTCTTAACTATTTGAACATGTAAATGATGAGAGTAAGATTTCATATAGTTAAGATGGAGACAGATTAGAGTCATGATGACCCAAGAGACTGCTGTTAGACAATCGTATTTATGTGCACCGTTTCACGTCTAGAAACTAGCTGTTGGTAGACTTCGAATCGTGGTCATTGAATAAAGGGTGGGTCTTGTAATAATAGTTAAATGAGTGGTTGATTACTTTTGAAGTTCTATTAGATTGTATTGAAGGATGTGTTGTGGTTATAATTCTTATATTGTCACAACCTTGAAGTTATTTCGTGTAACAAGTTACTTGGATTATTACGGTGAGTATTTTATGAGCTAGATCATTTCGGTACCCATTTATAGTCCTAAGATTGATGATGTACGGTCGGTAACCTAGTGGAGCATTGATGTCACTTACTTGGCTATGGCCTTAGCTTAGTAACACTAATGTTGAAGATATATTGATGGGCATTAAGTGTTCGAAAGAATGACTAAGTCGCTACGTGAGTACGACCATTGTCTTCTTAAGTATGACGTAACCTTGGATTGAGGTGAGTGGAATTTATTTGAGGTCGAAACTATTCGCCTTAGGAGTCTTGGTTAAGATTAAAAGAAATTCTTAAGGCTCGTGACTTGAAGATAGAGATTTGAATAAGGAAATAAATTGTGGATCACAAGCTGATGATAGCAAGCAACATAGCAAGAATTTCTCACAAAGCTAAAAAACTACTCATTTTCGGCCATAGGTAAGTTTTGATGGTTTTCTTCCTTGTCTTTTGGTTTCACACACATGCATACCTCCTACACAAGCTAACTAAGCTAGGATTTAAGGGAAATCAAGATACCTCTCGGTCAAAGCAAGGAAAGAAGACCTCTTGTGCATTTTCAAGTGCAATATTGCATTTTCATCCAACAATAGGCTAAGGTGACGGTTAAACTCTTTTAAAACCTTTCAAAACTCACATGCATACTCTCATATGGCTATATTTACCTCTGTAGTTATTGTATATGTGTGTATATGAGCCTATCTACTCATGCATGGCTTGATAATGGCTAGAAACTTGAAGATATATAAACACGTTTTTGGTGGGCAAATTACTGACCTTGAAGAACGAAGTGTTTTTGGCCTAGTAAATGTTAATCAAAATACATGAAAATTGGTAGGTCACTATATTTTTCAGTTCTGGACATATTTTTCAGAAATAAGCCAAGGCCAATTTTGAATCTAACACCTCCAAAATGGTCAAATATCGTAATGTGTCTAAATATGGGAAACGTGGAAATGTGAAGTAGGTTTCTGGCAGCTTTCTGACCTTGTAGAACGAAATAGTTTTGACCTAGTAAACGATGTTGAAAATTCATAAAAATAGGTAGGTCACTATATTTTCTAGCTCCGAACATTTTTGGAAGAAATAGGCTAAGTCTAATTTTGAGTTTAAATGCCTCACAAATGGAAAATATCGAGATGTGTATGAATTTGGACAGTTTTGCGTAGTCTCACGGTTTTGGTCATAACTCCTAAGTCCGAACTCCAAATGCAGCGAGGTTTGTTCCTAGATTTAAAGCACTCATAAAGCGTCAGTTTGAAATTTGGTTCACTGAAATTGGATATTATTTTCTTAGCTAATTGAATGTGGAAAAACAGACCATCGCAGTAGGGTTTTTGCTTAGTAATATGCTTTGAATCATGTTGTAGCCTTACTTGAGGTGTTGAATGCTTGGAATTGTGGAAATTATAAGTTTTGTGGGCTGTTTTGATTGGTTAAGGATGCTTAATTAATTGATGCATGTCTTGGATTTAATTACATGATGAATTGTTGCTTAATCACATCTTAAGCACGAAATTGAGGCCCTATTGCTTATGAATACATACTAAGTGATGATCCTGTGGATAAATGTGTTCAATTGAATGGTTAGTAGGCTGCCCAATAATTGCTAAGTATGCTTGAAATGATTTAGGTATATCTTGTGGTCCTTAGCAAATAAAATCAACAACCGAGCACGGCCCTTGCAAACCCTAATGGCCACGTAGACTCGCAAGTCATAAACCACTCTTGTGTGACTTATAATTGATGTTGAGGAATGTTAATAGGCTGCCCGGAATTGTCTTTATAGCTCTAAACATGATTCTCAATGATTGCATGTTGATAACCGAACTATTCTTGCACCTGGTATTGTATAAGTGTCGTTGCATGCTTGTAAGCTCTCAACACTTGATATGTGAACCCGAAATGAGTTGTATGACTCGATTTAAATGTGTTACTTGGCTGCCTATTTAATGTTCATATACCTCTGAGTGTTCTACAAAGTGAAATTACATGTCAAAGCATGCCTCGTATGTTTACTTGTCAATATGTGACCTTATAATTGCTCGGAGGCAACCTACTTTGTTGACCTCCTAGTGTGAATTGTTAAAAGACATTCTACGGCATATTTGAACATGATTACTTGGCTGTCCATGAAAGTTTAATTGCTTTCAAATTGATATAAGAGATGATTACATGTTCTTACATGCCTTATATGCCAATATGTCAAAATGTGATCATATACTTGCTCGGAGGCAACTTACTTTGTTGACCTCCTAATGCGAAATGTTAAATGGCATAAATGTGTATTGTATACAAGGTTGCAACATTTCATTGTGGAATGGTAACGTTTCACGAACGCCAGGCGGCATAGGGCTTGCCGGTGCTCCTGTGACTACCATGGTCCAATTCCCTCGCTCTCTTGGCATTTCACCCTTGGAGATTTTGGGTCGTAGGATTTTGGGGTACATCCAGAGTACACCCATTTGGAGTGATAAGTGGATGATTTAAGCTGGCCGCACAATTTTTATTGAAAATGATGTTGAGAGCAAATGCTCACCGATTGAACTTGAGAGCAAAAACTCATCGTATCTTTGAAATTATTGGTAATGGTATCTGTTGTTCAATTTGATTCTTATACTCTGTGTACTTTATTATTTGTAAAATGTGACATGTTTTCAAACAGGGTTTTTCATAAGGTTAACCGGAAAAGAGTTTCAAAACGTTATCTCTCGTTCCCCCTAGCTGAGTTCATAAGGACTCACCCTCTTTTATCATCACAGGTGAAGAAGATTTGGAACAGGTATCCGAGGAGAATGTGCCTATTGATGATTCCTTGGAGTGATTACGTGTTTTATGTGCCTTGCTTGTCAGTGGCTGTTCTGGGAACGTTGTATTTGCTTTGAAGACTACTTATTTTGTTGATGTAAATGACCCCATTGTAATTTGGGTTTAATTTTGACTTGTACTGATTATAACTAGACGAACACTCTAATTGGTCATTTTGCTATCACTATTTTGATTTAGTAACTATCATAGGCAATTGAAACATTAAGTGAAGATCAAATAGAATGAATCTATCTAATCTTACCCTGGTACTTACTCATAGGCTAAAGGATAATAGGTACTCGCGTAAAAGAGATTGACAAATAAACGGAACATAATTATCTTGTTAGGCTTGTTAATCAAATGAGACTTTCGAATTAGATCAATAGGCTTATCGGTTGATGATAAAATAGGAGTCCTTAATGGAATTGGTTTAATGATTGGAATAATTGAGGAGTTTAGAAAATTAGGTCAAACCAAAGGTCTTAAACACGGCCGTTATGCTACCGGATTTTCGGAAAAACTTTTAGAGTTCTAGGCCAACGTTAAGCATTAAAACATAACAAATGATTAAGTAGGTGAAATAGCATAAATGAATTAGGTCATACCCTAGTATAACCTCCATAGGTCGGGTTGGGGTGTGACAAAGGATGCCCAAATGCTATGCCCAAGTGTTATACCCAAGTGCTATGTGCTATGCCCAAGGATGCCCAAGTGCTATGTGTTATGCCCAAGGATGCCCAAGTGCTATACCCAAGTGATATGCGCAATGATGCCCAAGTGTCGACGCGTGAATGCCCAAAGTGCTATACCCAAGTGCTATGTGTTATGCCCAATGTTGCCCAAGTGATATGTGTTATGCCCTTTGATGCCCAAGTTATATGTGCACGCAAGCTCTATGCCCAAGTGCTATGTGCACCCAAGTGCTATGCCCAATGATGCCTAAGTGCTATGTGCTATGCCCAAGTGATAACGGGCCCACTGCCTGCCAACCCCGTGCATTGTCTCGAGTATCGAAGTGTTAGATAGCCTATGCTTGCTTCGTAAGAGATGGCAAAAAATTTGAATCCGACCAAGTATGCTGTCGGCCCACCGAGGTGCCGAACGTTCTTCCCTTAGCATTAACGATGATTGAGGTTATGTTGCCCCTATCTTCGGCACGACTGGGCACGTTGGTGAACGGTTGCGGCATGGCTACCCACGGTGTTGCACGACGGTGCACGATTGGGCCTCGAATGGGGCACGTACTTGGGGCACGTACTTGGGGCCTCAGATGAGCTACAGCTTGGCACGTAGTTGGGGCACTGCTTGGCAAGGTTGTTGCGCAATGGGGTCGTTTATCGGGCACAATAGGGTAAGCACTTGGGCAACGATGCCGCACGATGGTGAGCGTATGCCGTACGAAGGTGCGGCCATGGGGCGCCCATGCCACACGAATGTGCACTCATCGGGTGCCCGTGTCGCACATGGTGTGTGCATATGGCCAGCATGCCGCATGAACGTACGCACATGGGGCGCCCATGCCGCACGATGGTGCACGTATGCAGCACGAAGGTGCAAGCATAGGGCGCCCATGCCGCATGAAGATGCGCACAAGGGGTGCCCATGTCGCAATATGGTGTGCGCATTTGGCCCAAATGCCGCACTAAGGTACGCGCTTGGGGTGCCCATACCGCAAGATGATGCACGCATGGGGTACCCATGCCGCACGATAGTGCTCGCATGGGGCGCCCATGCGTACACGAAGGTGTACACATGTGGCCCGCATGCCGCAAGAAGGTACGCACACAAGGCGCCCATGCCGCACGATAGTGCGCGCATCGGGTGCGCATGCCACACGATGGTGCACGTATGTGGCCCGCTTGCCTTATGAAGGTGTACACAAGGGGATCCCATGCCGCACGATATTGCGCGCATCAGGCGCACATGCTGCACGATGGTTCGCGCATCGGCAGTGCATGCTGCATGATGGTGGGTGCATGTGGCCCGCATGCAGAATGAAGGTGCACGCATGGGGTACCTGTGCTGCACCTTCGTGCGCGCATGGGGCGCGCATTCCGCACGATGGTATGCTCAAGTGGTGCGCGCGGGGTGTTCAAGGGTTGCTGTTGGGGCACTATTGGGGCACGGCTAGGGCACTGTTAGGGTACTGTTGGGGCGCGGCTGGGGCATTATACGGGTACACTTGGGGGACGATGGTGGTTGTTGGGGGACGGCTTTGGCACTACTAGGGGACGTTGGGCACGACGGGCAATGTTAAGCATTCGGAGGTAATGGGCATGCGGAATGCATTTTGACAAAAATGTGGACATTGATGTCCTTTTACAAGTTGTTTCCGAATCTATGAAGTTGTGTTAACCTTTCCCTTGTCTGTCAAATAATTCGTCACATTTGTGAGGCGAATTAGATTAATCGGGTTTCCAATCCAATCAAAAAAAAATTTATCGCCAAATATCATGTAAACAAATTAATTTATGAATTAATATAAATTTTCTAGATTTTTTTAGTATTTTTTTGATTTTTTCCTATTTTTTGTAATTTTTAAATATTAAAAATTAATTTTCCAAATTTTTTTGAATATCATTTAATAAATTAATGTATGAATTAATATAAATTTTTTCTGAATTTTCTACTATTTTTTTTAATTTTTTCCAATTTTTTGCAATAATAAAATATTAAAAAATATTTTTTCAAAAAAAAAATCTTGAAGCATTTGGATATCATATGCTATCAATAAGGAGCAAGTTGGGTACGAAGATCATGCCACATGGGGCCATTTATAGTGTAAAATACCCATTATGAATCTCTGGCAAAATGTACATTACTGTTGTCACTTGGGTTTTTGCATCTAAATGTACTATAGGGGAGCATGTGGTGTCAAGCCTCCTAGTTGAGGTCCATGTGGGGGAACGTTATGGGCACTTCGTGGCACATTGTGGGCTATATCGTGGGCAGGAATACCTACCGATTGAATCACGCCGAGGTATTGCATTGCATACCCGTGCGTTGGGGTCGTGCCACCCACCGCCTCGCGTCCTCCGGCATGTCCCTCGATGCGGCACCAGGATGGCTAATGAGGAACGCGATGGCTTCCCTAACCCCTCATTATTCATCTTGGTGCTGCTACACTATCGACGTCATTGGGATGGCTAATTAGGGGGCGAGTGGTTGCCCAAGCACAAAATTAGCCATCTCCGTGCCGCTAGCTAGGTACACGTTAGGGGATATTCCCATCCCCCGACGTGTCGTTGGGCCTGCGCGATGCACGAATCGCCTAGCACACGATGCCGCGGTTATTGTCGAGTCGATGCGCGCGACCATGGTCTAATGTCGTGGCGATCCAATCACCGTGTTGGCTTGGGTTGCTCTTGGGGAACGGTAGGGGCAAGCGTGATGTGTGAATCGCCTAACACACATGTCGTTGTCTTTCGTTAAGCAAGGACGCGAGCGTTGCGATGGAGGAGATTGATTTGACTTGCTACCGTACTTTAATTAGT
>CM075768.1:39477965-39487965 GCA_037974665.1 Ehretia macrophylla
ACGCAACTCAATTAAATCAACTTTGAACATTTTAATCAAAATTAAATACCCGGAAAATAAAAATTATGCTACATCCGACAGAAACTCGTAGTATTAGTATATAATGATCCCTAGCATGCAAGGAGCAATAATCTATCATCAGATTTCAATTCTAACGGTTCAATCTTCATTTATACGCAAAAACACAAAAATGACATTTTGAGATCTAGAATTTTTCTCTCACCTTTGATCCGAAGTAAAGCTAGGAATGCGTGTAATGCGTGCCCAACAAGCGGAATCCAACTCGGTGCGAAGTTTCACGGACAAAAACTAGGTTTTTCTTTGAAAAATTGGATTGAAAAGCTTTGAAATTCTCTTTCTTTTTCTCTCCTCTTTCTCTCGGCCATGTGTGTGTTTGTGGAGTGTGTTTTGTGTTGTGTGAGTGTGTGTTGATGACAAGGAGTATTTAAAAGCTTGGTCAATTAAAAAAATGCAAAGTCAAAGTTAGTTTTAATAGGTATTTTTGTGTTTTTAATGACTTTAATTGCATTTTAGTGCTCACCAAGTTAAAAATAATTATGCCACCCCCAAGATATCTCAAGGGAGTTATTTTTAGGTGACAAGAAGTTTTACAATCCAACAATTTCACCCGAGTCGGCTTAAAACTCGATTTTCGTAAAAGTCGATGTAAAAACCCTAATAAATTCTTAAGCCGATTTTAAAACCGTTTTAATCAAACACAGGTCTATTAAAGTCCGTGGACTAGGTCTAGAAGGGTTAAAAAGACCAGTTTCAAAATTATAGCGGACGTGTTTCGAAAACACTATTCACTGAAAATCGACGATAAAATTTCTGACTCCGTTTTTGATGAAAATTTCATGAATGCACATTTAGCACGTATTAGAAGTATTGACATCAAAATTATAACTTTCTAGGTCCTATAGCACATAAACAGATCATATGCACGCAAAACGAGGTAAAACACGTAAAACGAGATAAGCAAGAAAGTGGGGTTTCACATTCTCCCCTCCTTAAAACAATTGCGTCCGCGCAATTCTCGAATTGATAGACAATTAAATCCTCAATCGTTACACTTAATAATACTTCTCTTAGTTCTCATTTATCTCTTAGGATGACAACTAATCAAAGACCTCAAAAGAACCAACTCTGTTGACTGCAAGTTGATGATCATAGTTCCAAGACAATCTCCAATTCATAATTCTCTCCTACCTAATATCATATTGCATATGAAATAAACTGCAACTCCAAAGCTTAGCATGACACCACTACTTATCAATCATCCCCTACTACACAAAAGAGCTCTATGAACACCCCGAGGGTTTAAAAAAAAACTCAATCACGATAACATGAATGATTACTGATCAAGGAAATATCTCAAAAGTGACATTGGTCAGAATATGGCTCTTATGAAATTTACAAGGAATTAAGAATATGGAAAGTCATATTTGAGCCAACAATCAAGGGAGCAAGAGGTCAAACAAGTTAGAGAATCAAGAGGCTAATAGTTTAATAAGGAAGCATGATAACTAAGATAAGAAATGTCTCAGCACCTTTTAGTTAAATAAGTACGAACAAAGGATAATGGCGAGTCAAAACAGTGCTGAATATGTTGAACAAAAATTCCTGAACAAGTAGATATTTCAATTCTCGATGATTGTTCAAAGAACCAACAAGTAAGTTGTACTTGAGGTGAAATAAAATTAAGAGATAAGAGATGATTAATTCAATAGAAAATATGAGTGTCAAGATAATGAGTATCTCAGCACGCAATAACCAAAGAAGTATTAATAAGAAGGACAATGCCGAGTATATTGAATGAGCAATTACAAGCAAAGTAATGACTCAAGATTTAATAATGAAACAATAGGATTAACAAGGATCAACAAGAATGACAATGATGTACTTAGGTAGGGAGTACATCAAGCAAGTGAACTTTGAATAAGTAAAATGGTATACCAAAGGAAAAGTTACTTTCAAATGAATAGTAATAGGATGAAATGAAATATTGAAACGAATGGCTAGAGATATAGAATGAAATATAGAAGTCTCAAACCTTAACTCCAATAAGCGACATTGCTATAAGAAGCAAATATGAATGTTAAGAATGGAAACAATGTCAAATGAGTATAGGATCCATTAATCCAATAAGCAAAACTTTCAAGAAACAATTGATAGGCTAGAAAAGTGTAACCCTCTCTCAAATAAGTGAGAATAGAGTAGAAAAGAATAATAAGACCGATAGAATTATGAAGCACAAGAAGGGTGTCCCACCTACACATTTAAACACCAACAAGTCAAATCCTACAATCTATCTTCCTCCAAAACAAGACACTAAGGAGATCTAGAGAACCTAAAGAGTCATAACAATCACCAAACAAGATAAATCACTCGAAAATTTTACATTTCGTACCATACCAATCACTAAACAAGATAAATCACCGATTACCCAACAAGATTAACTAATGAAGACTCCAAAATCTGATAACACAATACAGATTCATATTAACCCACTATAACACAAGAGAATCTCCAATCAACAATTTAGAGAGTCATACCACCTAGAACTCAAAAGCTTGATGTAGGTAAGTAAATGTTCAGTCACCAAAATGCATTCTTATTTCCTCAAATAATTCTATCTCCCAACAATTACATCCTCGAATAAAGTAACTTTAGTCAGGAATCACTCCAATTGTCTCCAAGGCTTAAAGATCAAAACTCCCAAAATATCCATTAATAATATAGCAATCCCAAATAGTAGAAATATTCACATGTTATACCACACTTCATTCCATTCACAAATATACATCACTAATTCCTCAAATAAATTCATTCTAAAATAACCTCAAGAAAGTATAATCTGAGTTGAGACTCCAAAAGTGTCTAATCACAACCTCACAAAAACCTCAACTTATGATTCATCTCCAAGTAATAATAAGTTAAACATGACAACAAAAGTAATTATAATCATCAAGATACATTGCTATTTTCCTCGAACAACTTCATTCTCGCTAAAGGAACATCAAGATCATTCCACTAAGCCGAAACTAAAATCCATAAACATAACAATTAAAATCTAACTGATAAACTTCTAGAATAATAATAATTCAAAATCATGGCCTATCTCTATTTCCGAAAACTCTTATAACCACCCTAGACATTAAAAGGTCACTCACGAGTTAAAACATGTATGCAACTATATCATATGAAAGACAAGTATAACGTAATGCGCAATTATCATACAATGCAACATTATCACATAACACACAATTCAACATATAAGAAGCCAACATCACATAAACAAGTTATATCACAGAAGTAAGTTATAAACAATTAAAGTCACATAAGCAACAAGCTTCACATAAGACAAGTTGATCACGTAACTCACATTGGTCACTTAAAGTACATTGAGCACCTAAAGCACGTTGTTTCACATAAGCTAGTTATAAACAATTAAAAGCACATAAAGAACTAACTTCACACAAGGCACAAAATCACATAAAACACAATTGTCACATAATACACATTAATCACATTATGCACATTAATTACAACACATTGAGTACGTATAACACGTTATCACATAAAACATATTGACCACATTAGTTCACTTAACACACAAGGCATACTAGTCACATAGATAGTTAGACACATAAGTAAATTAATCACATAAACATATTAACATATGTTTCACTTTTCTTTCACTTAATACATACTTGCATGCTTAGACCACTACCCACATTCCGAGGATACCCCGGCTGACAGCTAACATGCGCTCTGATACCACTTAAACTGTCACGCCCCAACACGACCCCTCCTACGATCAGTCAGGACGCAACGGAATTTCGGCAGTAACGACAGTAAATAGATTACCGAGGTTCTAAACCAACCTCGTTAATAACATTAAACATTCAAAATTCCATAACCATACATACAACAACTCCTTATCAGCATAACAACATACAACCTAACCATAGTATACAATAATCAGTCTTCGTTATCTGCCTCCGTTCCAACATAACATACAATACCTCCACTTTATCATACGTTTCAAAAATAAGTTGAGACACATTTACAACTTAACTATAAACAAAAGAAAACCGCTAAGTTAACAACATTTGGATCATCATCTTTTCAATATCTATTACATTAAGAACCGTAAAGCATATAAAGTCTATTAAACTAATATACATGACGTTTAACAACATAGAATCATGGATAAGACTCAGGGACATATGACTCATCCACGAAAGGCACGTTTTCCACATTCTCCTCTTCAGGAGGCACGTACCCGTAATCTTGTGAAAGTACACCTGAAAACATGCAATAATAGAGAGTGAGCTTATATACATAAGCTCAGTGAGGATCCGATAGATCTCAACAGTATTCACTACGCTCCTTGGATTTAGTCCTTTGAGCAAGTAAACACACAACAACATAATAACATAAATAAAGCTATCATCACATAACTATATGACCATTCAATAAGGATACTCTATTTGGTGTAGCTCCAAACGCCATCACGATCTCAACCGTTCTTCTTATAACTCCCCATTACTCACGCACCCGAGGTACCTCACTAGCCCCTTCCCTCCATGACATCTCCGTCATGCGAGCTGGGGGTAGCCTATGGCAGTCATGCCGTTATCAACCCGACAGCCCGACGCTGCCCGAGAGGTGGCACACACATACCAAGACTCCATATTCATCAATCATCATGCAAGCATAAATCAATCAATCAATTGGGAGATCAGCAACAAGAGTGCCCGATTCCCGCATTCAATAATAATCAATCAATAACATCAATATAACATCAATATTAAATTAAACAACAAACAACGTAGTTAGATGACAAAGTAGGCCATCTAACCGGACATGCATAATATACATAATTAAACCCTAAATTACTCAACAACGACTCACCATTCCTCACTCGAACACTACCCAACCATCTAAGGCATCGTTCAAGAAATTAAAGAATGACAACCTAAACTTCTAAAATTCATAACTTACAATCTACTAATCCAAACATTGCCAAATCAGTTCCTATCACTCACCCATTCAACCTACTACATTAGCCCTCTCGGAAAACCACCATTACCCCTCCTATTCATGCCCCATAACCCTAAAAACCTAAGATGGCATGGCTGGATTTTCCGGATTTTCACACAATCAATGTAAACGAAAATTC
This sequence comes from Ehretia macrophylla, assembly GCA_037974665.1. NCBI lineage: Eukaryota > Viridiplantae > Streptophyta > Magnoliopsida > Boraginales > Ehretiaceae > Ehretia > Ehretia macrophylla. The sequence continues at coordinate 39,483,154 of CM075768.1, forward strand.
GGCATTACAACAGCGCTAACACGTAATTATCAAGTATTTAGAAATCGACGGCAATCGATTTCGAGCAACGCAACTCAATTAAATCAACTTTGAACATTTTAATCAAAATTAAATACCCGGAAAATAAAAATTATGCTACATCCGACAGAAACTCGTAGTATTAGTATATAATGATCCCTAGCATGCAAGGAGCAATAATCTATCATCAGATTTCAATTCTAACGGTTCAATCTTCATTTATACGCAAAAACACAAAAATGACATTTTGAGATCTAGAATTTTTCTCTCACCTTTGATCCGAAGTAAAGCTAGGAATGCGTGGAATGCGTGCCCAACAAGCGGAATCCAAGTCGGTGCGAAGTTTCACGGACAAAAACTAGGTTTTTCTTTGAAAAATTGGATTGAAAAGCTTTGAAATTCTCTTTCTTTTTCTCTCCTCTTTCTCTCGGCCATGTGTGTGTTTGTGGAGTGTGTTTTGTGTTGTGTGAGTGTGTGTTGATGACAAGGAGTATTTAAAAGCTTGGTCAATTAAAAAAATGCAAAGTCAAAGTTAGTTTTAATAGGTATTTTTGTGTTTTTAATGACTTTAATTGCATTTTAGTGCTCACCAAGTTAAAAATAATTATGCCACCCCCAAGATATCTCAAGTGAGTTATTTTTAGGTGACAAGAAGTTTTACAATCCAACAATTTCACCCGAGTCGGCTTAAAACTCGATTTTTGCAAAAGTCGATGTAAAAACCCTAATAAATTCTTAAGCTGATTTTAAAACCGTTTTAATCAAACACAGGTCTATTAAAGTCCGTGGACTAGGTCTAGAAGGGTTAAAAAGACCAGTTTCAAAATTATAGCGGACGTGTTTCGAAAATACTATTCACTGAAAATCAACGATAAAATTTCTGACTCCGTTTTTGATGAAAATTTCATGAATGCACATTTAGCACGTATTAGGAGTATTGACATCAAAGTTATAACATTCTAGGTCCTATAGCACATAAACAGATCATATGCACGCAAAACGAGGTAAAACACGTAAAACGAGATAAGCAAGAAAGTGGGATTTCACAGTGTCTGTCCCGAGTCGGGGTGAATGCCGCCGAAACAACGAACCCCGGTGCGGAATACGCCAAGGAAAATAGAAAATGGGGGCCAGCCTATCCCTGCCCTGTCCGTGGTGTGCCGGGTCAGGCCTCTATCCCTTACGAAATGAAAATGACTCTCGGCAACGAATATTTTGGCTCTCGCATCGATGAAAAACGTAGCGAATTACGATACTTGGCGTGAATTACAGAATCCTATGAACCATCAAGTCTTTGAATGCAAGTTATGCTCGAAGACATCTTTTAACGCAAGTTGCCCCCCCTCCCACCCTGAGTCCCAACACTGGGTCACCGTGTCCGTGCTTGGGGGTAGATTGTGGCCTCCCGTGTCTCGAGGCTCAGTTGGCCAAAATGCGAGTCCGGCGTGACGGACGTCACGACAAGTGGTGGTTGGTCCATTCAACTTGTGAGTTGTCGTGCGTCGTCCTATCACACGTACGGGACTGAAGATAGACCCTCCAGCACTGTGCGCTACGACTGCGACCCCAGGTCAGGCGGGATTACCCGCTGAGTTTAAGCATATCAATAAGCGGAGGAAAAGAAACTTACAACGATTCCCTTAGTAACGGCAAGTGAACTAGGAACAACCCAGCCTGAGAATCAGGCGGCTCTACCGTCCGAATTGTAGTCTAGAGAAGCGTCTCAGCAGCGGACTAGGCCCAAGTCCCCTGGAAAGGGGCTCTAGAGAGGGTGAGAGCCACGTTGTGCTCGGACCCTGTTGCACCACGAGGCGCTGTCGGCGAGTCGGGTTGTTTGGGAATACAGCCTTAAGCGGGCGGTAAATTCCGTCAAAGGCTTAATACGGGTGAGAAACCGATAGCGAACAATTATGGCAAGGAAAATATGAAAAGGACTTTGAAAAGAGAGTCAAAGAGTGCTTGAAATTGTCAAGAGGGAAGCGGATAGGGGCCGGTGATGAGCCCCGGTCGTATGCGGAATGACGAGAGTCTGTTCGCCAATCTGCTCAGGGCGCGGACTAGAGCGGATTGGGGCGGCGGCCAAAGCCCGGGCATTAGATATGCCCACGGAATGCCGTCACCTCGATCGTGGCGGGGCAGCGTGCTCTTTTAGCATTCTTCGACATTTGCGTGCTCCTGTAGCTGGCTTGTGGGCTCCCCATTCGACCAGTCTTGAAACACGGACCAAGGAGTCTGACATGTGTAGGAGTCAATGGGTGTGTAAACCCGTGAGGTGCAATGAAGCTGATTGGCGGGATCCCTCCCGGGGGGTGCACCGCCGACCGACCTTGATCTTTTGAGAAGGGGTCGAGTGCGACTTTGTTTCGACGCCATAAGTTTTAAGCGTCGATGTGCTAATGCCCAAAGTGCTATACCTATGTGCTATGTGCTATGCCAAATGATGCCCAAGTGTTATGTGCTATGCCCATTGATGCCCAAGTGCTATGTGTACCCAAGCTCTATCCCTAAGTGCTATGTGCACCTAAGTGCTATGCCCAATGGTGCCTAAGTGCTACGTGCTACGCCCAAGTACTAAGAGGCCCACTACCGGCCGACCCCACGCATTGGCTCGAGTGCCCAAGTGTTAGACAGCCTATGCTTGCTTCGTAAGAGATGGCAAAAAAATTGAATCCAACCTTGTGTGCTTCCAGCCCGCCGAGGTGCCTAACGTTCTTCCTTTAGCTTTAATGGTGACTGAGGTTATATTGCCCCTATCTTCGGCACGGCTGGGCACGTTGGTGAGTGGTTGTGGCACAGCTGCCTACGGTATTGCACGACAGCGCACGATTGGGCCTCGAATAGGGCACGTACTTGGGGCACGTACTTGGGGCCTTAGATGAGCTACAACTTGGCACGCAGTTGGGGCACAACTTGACAAGGTTGTTGCACAGTGGGGTCGCGCATCGAGCACAATGGGGCAAGCACTTGGGTGACGATGCAGCACGATGGTGCGCGCATGCCGCATGAAGGTGCACGCATGGGGCGCCCATGCCGCATGAAGGATGCGCGTATGGGGTGCCCGTGCCACACGATGGTACACGCATGTGGCCTGCATAGCGCATGAATTTGCGTGCATGGGGCGCCCATGCCACACGATAGTGCGCGCATGCCGCATGAAGGTGAGCGCATGGGGTGCCAATGCCGCACGAAGGTGCTCACATAGGGCACGCATGCCGAAATATTTTGCGCGCTTGTGGCCCACATGCCGCACTAAGGTGCGCACATGGGGTGCCCATGCCGCACGATGCTGCGCGTATGGGGCGTATATACCGCCCAATGGTGTGCGCATGGGGCGCCCATGCCGCACGATGGTGCCCGCATGGGGCAACTATGCCGTTCGAAGGTGCGCGCATGTGGCACCTATGCCGTACGATGGTGCGCACATGGGGCACCCATGCGCTCACGAAGGTGCACGCATATGGCCTGCATACCGCACGAAGGTACGTACATGTGGCCCGCATGCCTCACGAAGGTGCACGCATGGGGCACCCATGCCGCACGATAGTGTTCGCATGCCGCACGAAGGTGCACGCATGGGGAAACCATGTCGCATGATGGGGCGCCTATGCCGCACGATAGTGCGCAAATCAAGCGCGCATGCCGCATGATGGTGCCTGCTGTTGGGGCCCTGTTGGGGCACAGCTGGGGCACGGCTGTGGCACTATAGGGGTACGCTTGGGCGACGATCGGGGATGTTGGCGGACGACTTTGGCACTACTAGGGGACGTTGGGCATGACGGGCAATGTTAAGCATTCAGAGGTAATGGGCATGCAGAATGTATTATGACACAAATGTGGACATTGATGTCCTTTACAAGTGGTTTCCGAATCTATGAAGTAGCCTTAACCTTTTCCTCGTCCGACAAACAGTTCACCACATTTGTGAGGCGAATTAGATTAATCGGGTTCCCAATCCGTCCAAAAATTTTTTTTACACCAAATATCATATAAACAAATTAATTTATGAGTTAATATAAATGTTTTTGATTTTTCTAGTATTTTTTTTTTTCTGATTTTCCCCTTTTTCGTAATTTTTAAATATTAAAAGTTGATTTTCCCAAATCTTTTTTTTGAATATCATTTAACAAATTAATGTATGAATTAATATAAATTTTTCTGAATGTTCTACTATTTTTTCTGATTGTCCTTATTTTTTACAATTATTAAATATTAAAAAATATTTTTTCAAAAAAAATAATCTTGAAGCTTTTGGATATCATATGCCATCAATAAGGAGCAAGTTGGGTACGAAGATAATGCAACATGGGTCCATTTATAGTGTAAAACAGCCATTATGAATATCTGGCAAAATGTACGTTACTACTGTCACTTAGGTTTTTGTATCTAAATGTACTAAAAGAGGTTTTTGTATCTAAATGTACTAAAATGGGGTATTTTGTATCATAATGTCCATGTGGAGGGACATTATGGGCACTTTGTGGCATATTGTGGGCTATATCGTGGGCTATTTGCCTACCGAGTGAAATATGCCGAGGTATTGCATTGTATACCCGTGCGTTGGGGCATTGCCACCCCTGCCCCGCGTCCCCCGGCATGTCCCTCGGCACGGTACCAGGATGGCTAATGAGGAACGTGGTGGCTTCCCTAGCCCCTCATTATCCATCTTGGTGCTGCAATACCGTCGACGTCATTGGGATGGCTAATTAGGGGGTGAGTGGTTGCCCAAGCAAAAAATTAGCCATCCCCGTGCCACCGGCTAGGTACACGTTGGGGGATATTCCCATTCCCCGACTT
>CM075768.1:39497965-39505465 GCA_037974665.1 Ehretia macrophylla
ATTCACTGGAATTGGAGATTGTATGCTTGTCTTAATGATTGTGAGAAAACAGCCTATTGCAGTGAGGGTTTCACTTAGTTATATGCTTAGAAAATTTGTTGTAACTTCTCTTGTGGTATTAAATGCTTGGGATTGTGGCATTGGGATGTTGTGTGGACTGTTTTGAATACTTGGGGATGTTTGAATTAACTAATGCATGGCTTGAGATTGATTTTGAGTTGACTTGGGGCTTAATCGCACGGGTAAGCACGAAATGGAAACCCTAGTGACTAGGTAAACTTGCTAAGTGTCGATCCTTTGAATATTGTGCATAATTATATGTTTAGTAGGCTGCCCGTAGTTGCCCTTATAGCCCTAAATATGATTTTGATCATTGCATGTTGACAAATAGGCCTTTCTTGCACCCAAAACCACGTGGATTGTCGTTGCATGTTGAATAATCTTATTATTTGATTACGTGAACGTTGAAATGAGTTATATGACTTGATTTACGTGCGTTACATGGCTGCCCGTTTAATGTTCATATAACTCTATATGCCTTTAAGGTGAATTTACTTGTCTTATCGTGCCTCGCTTGTTTACTTGTCAATGTGCAATCTTATGACTGTCCCGAGGTAACATACTTTGTTGTCCTCCTAGTGTGATATATTAAATTTCATAAATGTGCATTGCATACAAGGTTGCAACCTTTTATTCTGGCGTGGTAGCATTCACGCACACTTGCCGGTGCAACCGTGACTACCATTGTCCAATTCCCTCTCTCGCAAGGGGGCTAGACTTCCTCGGAGAGTTGGGTCGTAGGATTTCGGGGTACATCCGGAATACACCCATTTGACGTGATAAGGGGATGATTTGAAGTTAGCCGCAACAACTGATACTGGAAATGAACTGAGAGCAAAAGCTCACCGTATCCTTTTTACTATGTGTATAAGTACTCTCGCTTGGTTCCTAGAGGACCGCGGGGAGGAAAGACGGTTAATTGTGTTCCTTTACCTTCATATTATTGTTATGTACTTAATTATGATACATTCATACTTACAAAAAGGGTTTTCATAAGTTAAACCGGAAAATGAGTTTCAAAACCTATTTCTCGTTTCCCCTCGCTGAGTTCATAAGGACTCAACCTCTTTTATCATCTCAAATGAAGAAGATCAAGAATAGGTACTCGAGGACGACGTGCCTAACGATGATTCCTTGGAGTGATTGCCTGTCCTATGTGCTTTGCGTGATTATGGCTATTTGTGAACACTATGCTACTTGAAGACTATTTCTTTTCATGTTGCTTAATGTTTGTGATGTAAAAGACCCCCATTGTAATTTGGGGTCTAATCTTGGCTTGTACTGATAATAACTAGGTAACACTACTATGGTCATTTTGCTATCGTTATTGGCTATTATCCACCATAGGATTAAGTAAAATGAACCTATCCAATCTAAGCAGGTACTCTCTATCAAGCTAAGATCAACAGGTACTTTTGTAACGAGGATTAACAAACAGACGAGACATAGTATCATACTAGGTTATTAATCAACGAGACTTCGAGATAACCAATAGGCATTTCAATTGATGGTAAATAGTAATCTTAGTTGGAAATGAAATTGAGATTGAAAAATTTGAGGCGTTTAGAGAATTAGGTCAAACCAAAGAGCCCAATTACAGCCGTTATGCTGCCGGTTTTCTGGAAAATTTTGGAGTTTAGGCTAAAACGTTAAGTGTTAAACTTTCATGAACGATTATGTACAGGACGTGACTTGAATGTTTAGATCACACCCTAGTCTAACCTTATAGGCTGGGTTGGGGCATGACAAGCATGGGATAACATTATAGGATTTCGATCCTATTGAGTTGGCCTTCGAGATCGGAGTAATGATTAACAGAGACAGTTGGGGGCATTCGTATTTCATAGTCAGAGGTGAAATTCTTGGATTTATGAAAGACGAACTACTGCGAAAGCATTTGCCAAGTATGTTTTCATTAATCAAGAACAAAAGTTGGGGGCTCGAAGACGATCAGATACCGTCCTAGTCTCAACCATAAACGATGCCGACCAAGGATCGGCAGATGTTGCTTTTAGGACTCCGCCAGCACCTTATGAGAAATTAAAGTTTTTGGGTTCCGACGGGAGTATGATCGCAAGGTTGAAACTTAAAGGAATTGACGAAAGGGCACCACTAGTAGTGGAGCCTACGACTTAATTTGACTCAACACGGGGAAACTTACCAGGTCCAGACATAGTAAGGATTGATATTCTGAGAGCTCTTTCTTGATTCTATGGGTGGTGGTGCATGGCCATTCTTAGTTGGTAGAGTGATTTGTCTGGTTAATTCTATTAACGAACGAGACCTCAGCCTGCTAACTAGCTATGCGAAGGTATCCCTCCGCAGCTAGCTTCTTAGAGGGACTATGGCCTTTTAGGCCGTGGATGTTTGAGGCAATAACAAGTCTGTGATGCCCTTAGATGTTCTAGGCCACACACGCGCTATACTAATGTATTCAATGAGTCTATAGCCTTGGTCGATAGGCCTGGGTAATCTTTGAAATTTCATCATGATGGGAATAGATCATTGCAATTGTTGGTCTTGAATGAGGAATTCTTACTAAGCGCGAGTCATCAGTTCGCGTTGACTACGTCCCTACCCTTTGTACATACCGCCCGTCGCTCCTACCGATTGAATGATCCGGTGAAGTGTTCGGATCGTGGTGACGTGGCTGGTTCAGTGCCCGTGACGTCGCGAGAAGTCAACTGAACCTTATCATATAGAGGAAGGAAAAGTCGTAACAAGGTTTCCGTAGGTGAACCTGCGGAAGGATCATTGTCAAACCCTGCGAAGGCAGAACGACCTGCGAACCCGTTTAACCGATGCAGGGCTAACGCGGGGGAGGTGGCTTGTCCCCAGCCCGCATATTAGTCCCGAGTCAGGGCGAACGCCCCGCAAACAACGAACCCGGTGCGGAATGCACCAAGGAAACAAAAAATGGGGGCCAGCCTATCCCTGCCCTATCCGCGGTATGCCGAGTTGGGCCTCGGTCCCTTACGAAATGAAAATGACTCTTGGCAACGGATATCTCGGCTTTTGCATCATTGAAGAATGTAGCGAAATGCGATACTTGGTATGAATTGCAGCATCCCGTGAACCAGAGAAGGTGAGAGCCCCGTCGTGCCCAGACCCTATTGCACTACGAGGCGCTGTCGGCAAGTCGGGTTGTTCGGGAATGCAACCCTAAGCGGGCGGTAAATTTCGTCCAAGGCTAAATACGGGGAGAGACTGATAGAAAACAAGTACCTCGAGGGAAAGATGAAAAGGACTTTGAAAAGAGAGTTAAAGAGTACCTGAAATTGTAGGGAGGGAAGCGGATGGGGGCCGGCGATGCACCCCGGTCGTATGCGAAACGGTGAGAGCTGGTTCGCTGATCGGCTCGGGGCGCGAACCATCATGGATTGGGGCAGTGGCCAAAGCCCGGGTAGTAGATATGCCCGCGGAATGCTGTCACCTCAATCGTGGTGGGGCAGCGCGCTCCTTCGGCGTGCTTCGGCATCTGCGCCCACTCGGTGTTGGCCTGCGAGCTCCCCATTCGACCCATCTTGAAACACTGACCAAGGAGTCTGACATGTGTGCGAGTCAACGGGTGCGTAAACCCGCAAGGCGTAAGGAAGCTAATTGGCGGGATCCTCCCCGGGGGGTGCACCGCCGACCGACCTTGATCTTTTGAGAAGGGTTCAAGTGCAAGCATACCTGTCGGGACACGAAAGATAGTGAACTATACCTGAGCGAGGTGAAGCCAAAGGAAACTCTAGTGGAGGCCCGCAGCGATACTGATGTGCAAATCGTTCGTCTGACATGGGTATAGGGGCGAAAGACTAATCAAACCATCTAGTAGTTGGTTCCCTCTGAAGTTTCCCTTAGGATAGCTGAAGCTCGCGTGCGAGTTCTATCGGGTAAAGCCAATGATTAGAGGCATCGGGGCGCAACACCCTTGACCTATTCTCAAACTTTAAATAGGTAGAACGGTGCGACTGCTTCGTTGAGCCATGACACGGAATCAAGAGCTCCAAGTGGCCCATTGCATACCAAGATGGCTAATGAGGAACGCGGTGGCTTCCCTAGCCCTTCATTATCCATCTTGGTGCCGCAACACCGTCGACGTCATTGGGATGGCTAATGAGGGGGCGAGTGGTTGCCCAAGCACAAAATTAGCCATCCTCGTGCCACCGGCTAGGTACACGTTGGGGGATATTCCCGTCCCCCGACGTGTCGTTGGGCCTGCGCGATGCACAAATCGCCTAGCACACGAAGCCATGGCCGTTGCCGAGTGGATACGTGCAACCATGGTCTAGTGTCGTGGTGATCCAAGCACCGCGTGGGCTTGAGTGGCTCTTGGGGGACAGTGGGGGCAAGCATGATGCGTGAATTGCCTAGCACAAGTGGCATTGGCTTTAGTTAAGCAATGATGCGAGGTTGCGATGAGACGATTGTTGATGCTTCAAAGCTGCGGCGATCCAAGCACCATGCGGCCTTGAAGCCGTCCCCCGAAGGGTTCTGACGTGCCTGTGCGATGTGTGAATCGCCTAGCACACGACGCCATGGTCCTCGCTGAGTCGTAATACAACAGACATGGTCTAGTATCGTGGCGATCCAAGCACCGCGTGGGCAGGAAGGTAGTTTGCTTTTCCCATTTCGTGCATACAGGGGGATGGTAGGGGCATGCAAGATGCACGAATCGCCTAGCACAAGGCCTTGGCTTTCATTAAGTGACAACGCGAGCGTTGCAATGAGACGATAGCTAGAGCTTCAATGTCATGGTGATCCAAGCACTGTGTTGCCTCGAAGACGTCCCCCGGTGTCTTCCTACGGGCCTGCGCGATGCGCGAATCACCTAGCACACAATGCCATGGTCCTCACTGAGTTGTAATGCGACGGACGTGGTCTAGTATTGTGGAAATCCAAGCACCGCGTGGGCAAGAAGGTAGTTTGCTTGTCTCGTTCCGTGCATACGGGTGCATACAGGGGGATGGTAGGGGCATGCGCGATGCGCAAATCGCCTAGGACATAGCCTTGTCATTCGTTAAGTGACGACGCGAGCGTTGCGATAAGACGATGGCTAGAGCTTCAATATCATGTGGTCCTACAAAGAAGGCAGTCTAAAGTCACATCGTCCATCTTTTACCTTGCGTTTTCCTCCGTGGATGACGTGGGGCGAACCCCTAAGCACATCCCGTGTTCCACGCTGCTCACTCCAACAAGTGCAGCACACGTGGCCCGCGGGGCATTGTTCGATCACTCAGATGAGGCACACCGTGACGGTATAGGGTTCTTGGCCTCTCTTTGACCGAAATCAGTGTTTGTCGCTAATCGCGTATGACGGTTGTACACTCGTCTCAAGCCGTCGACCCTTAGGGGACGACATGCCTCGTTCGGCGCCGACGTCGGTGAGGAATACTACTTGGTTGATCATGCCAGTAGTCATATGCTTGTCTCAAAGATTAAGCCATGCATGTATAAGTATGAACTAATTCAGACTGTGAAACTGCGAATGGCTCATAAAATCAGTTATAGTTTGTTTGATGGTATCTACTACTGGATAACCGTAGTAATTCTAAAGCTAATACGTACAAAAAAACCCCATCTTCTGGAGGGGATGCATTTATTAGATAAAAGGTCGACGTGGGCTCTACCCGTTGCTGTGATGATTCATGATAACTCGACAGATCGCACGGTCCTCGTACCGGCGATGCATCATTCAAATTTCTGCCCTATCAACTTTGGATGGTAGGATAGTGGCCTACCATAGTGGTGATGGGTGACAGAGAATTAGGGTTCGATTCCAGAAAGGGAGCCTGAGAAACGGCTACCACATCCAAGGAAGGCAGCAGGCGCGCAAATTACCCAATCCTGACACGGGGAGATAGTGACAATAAATAACAATACCGGGCTCAAAGAGTCTAGTAATTGGAATGAGTACAATCTAAATCCCTTAACGAGGATCCATTGGAGGGCAAGTCTGGTGCCAGTATCTGCGGTAATTCTAGCTCCAATAGCGTATATTTAAGTTGTTGTAGTTAAAAAGCTAGTAGTTGGACTTTGGGATAGGTCGGCTAGTCCGCCTTAGGTATGCACCGATCGTCTCGTCCCTTCTACTGGCGATGTGCTCCTGGCCTTAATTGACCAGGTCATGCCTCCGGCACTGTTACTTTGAGGAAATTAGAGTGCTCAAAGCAAGCCTACGCTTTGTATACATTAGCATGGGATAACATAATAGCATTTTGATCCTATTGAGTTGGCCTTCGGGATCGGAGTAATGATTAACAAGGATAGTCGAGGGCATTCATATTTCATAGTCAGAGGTAAAATTCTTGAATTTATGAAAGACGATCAACTGCGAAAGCATTTTCCAAAGATGTTTTCATTAATCAAGAACGAAAGTTGGGAGCTTGAAGACGATCAGATACCGTCCTAGTCTCAACTATAAATGATGCCGACCAAGGATCGGTGGAAGTTGCTTTTAAGACTCCGCCGGCACCTTATGAGAAATCAAAGTTTTTGGGTTCCGGCGGAAGTATGGTCGCAAGGCTGAAACTTAAAGGAATTGATGGAAGGGCACCACCAGGAGTGGAACCTGCGGCTTAATTTGACTCAACACGGGAAAACTTACCAGGTCCAGACAAAGTAAGGATTGACAGACTAAGAGCTCTTTCTTGATTCTATTGGTGGTGGTACATGGCCGTTCTTAGTTGGTGGAGCAATTTGTCTGGTTAATTCCGTTAACGAACGAGACCTCAACCTGCTAGCTAGTTATGCGAAGGTATCCCTCCGCAGCTAGCGACTTAGAGGGACTACGGCCTTTTAGGCCGCAGAAGGTTTAGGCAATAACAGGTTTGTGATGCCCTTAGATGTTCTGGGCCGCACACGTGCTACACTGATGTATTCAACGAGTCTATAGCCTTGGCCGACAGGCCCGGGTAATCTTTGAAATTTAATCGTGATGGGGGTAGATCATTGCAATTATTGGTCTTGAACGAGGAATTTCTAGTTAACGCGAGTCATCATCTCGCGTTGACTACGTCCCTGCCCTTTGTATACACTACCCATCACTCTTACCTATTGAATGATCCGGTGAAGTGTTCGAATCTCGGAGACGTGGACGGTTCGTTGCTCGCGACGTCGCGAGAAGTCCATTAAACTTTATCATTTAGAGGAAGGAGAAGTCGTAACAACGTTTCCATAGGTGAACCTGCAGAATGATCATTGTCAAACCCTGTGAAGGCAAAATGACCTGCAAACCCGTTTAAATGATGCGGGGCCGATACGGGGGAGGCGGCTCGTCCCCAGCCCGCGTGTTGATCCCGAGTCGTGGCAAACAAACCACAAACAATGAACCTTGGCGCGGAATGCGAAAAGAAAAATGAAAAATGGGTGCTAGCCTATCCCTGCCCCTTCCGGGTGTGCTGGGTTAGGCCTCGGTCCATTACAAAATGTAAATGACTCTCGACAATGGATATC
>CM075768.1:39510465-39537965 GCA_037974665.1 Ehretia macrophylla
AAGGTGAACGCATGTGGCCTGCATGCTGTACAAAGGTGCGCGCATGGGGCGCCCATGCTGCACGATGGGGCGCCCATGCAACGCGATGGTGCGCGTATCGGACGCGCATACCGCATAATGTTACGCGCATGTGGCCCGCATACTGTACGAAAGTGCACGCACAGGGCGTCCATGCCGCACTATGAGTACGCTCATGCCGCACGAAGGTGCGTGCATTACGTCCCCATGCCACACGATGGAGCACGCATCGGGTGCGCATGCCGTACGATGGTGCGCGCATGTGACCCGCATGCCGAACGAAAGTGCACACATGGGACGCCCATGCCGCACGATAGTGCACGCATCGGGCACGCATGTGTTTCGCATGCGGCACGAAGGTGCCCGCAAGGGGTGCCCATGCCGAGCGATGGTGTGGGCATCGTGCGCACATGCCACACAATGGTGTGCACATGTGGCATGCATGAGACACGAAGATGAGCGCATGGGGCGCCTGTGCCGCCCCTTCGTGCTCGCATGGGGCGTGCATTTTGCACAATGGTGCGCGCGCAGGGCGCTCAAGGGGCGCTATTGGGGCACGGCTGGGGCACTGTTGGGGCACGACTGGGGCACTGTTGGGGCACGACTGGGGCACTATAAGGGTACGCTTAGGGGACGATGGGGGTTGTTGGGGGACGTCTTTGGCACTATTAGAAGATGTTGGGCACGACGGGTAATGTTAAGCATTCAGGGGTAATGGGCATGCGGAATGTATTATGACACAAATGTGGACATTGATGTCCTTTTACAAGTGGTTTACGAATCTATGAAGTAGTCTTAACATTTCTTTTGTCTGACAAACAGTTCGTCAAATTTGTGAGAAGAATTAGATTAATCGGGTTCCCAATCCATCCATTTATCGGGTAAAACATCCATTACGAATCTCTGGCAAAATGTACGCTACTATTGTCACTTGGGTTTTTGCATCTAAATGTACTATAGGGGGCTAAGTGGTGTCAAGCCCCCTGGTCGAGGTCCATGTGGGGGGACGTTGTGGGCACTTCGTGGCACATTGTGGGTTGTATCGTGGGCTATATCGTGGACTATATTGTGGGTGAGAATGCCTACCAAGTGAATCACGTCGAGGTATTACATTGCATACCCATGCGTTGGGGCCGTGCCAATCCCTCCCCGCGTCCCCTGGCATATCCCTTGGCGCCGCACCAGGATGGCTAATTGGGAACGGGGTGGCTTCCCTAGCCCCTCATTATCCATCTTGGTGCCGCAACATCGTCGATGTCATTGGGATGACTAATGAGGGGCCGAGTGGTTTCCCAAGCACAAAATCAGCCATCCCCGTGTCACCGGCTAGGTACACGTTGGGGACATTCCCGTCCACCGACGTGTCGTTAGGCCTGAGCGATGCACAAATCGCCTAGCACACGAAGCCATGGCCGTTAACGAGTGGATTTGCGAGGCCATGGTCGAGTGTCATGGCGATCCAAGCACCGCTAGGGCTTGGGAGGCTGTTGGGCGACGGTAGGGGCATGCGTGATTTGCGAATCGCCTAGCAAACGTGGCATTGGCTTCCATTAAGCAACGACGCGAGCGTTGTGATGAGACGATTGCTGATACTTCAATGTCATGGCGATCCAAGCACCATGCGCCCTTCAAGCCGCCCCTTTGTGGGTTCCGACGTGCCTGTGCAATGCGCGAATCGCCTAGCACACGACGCCATGGTCCTCGTTGAGTCATAATGCGACGTATGTGGTCTAGTGTGGTGGCGATCCAAGCACTGTGTGGGCAGGAAGGTAGTTTGCTTATCCCATTCTATTCATATAGGTGCATATAGGGGGACGGTGGGGGCATACGCAATGCACGAATTGCCTAGCACACGGCCTTGGCTTTCGTTAAGTGACGACGCGAGCGTTGCGATGAGACGATGGCTAAAGCTTCAATGTCGTGGCGATCCAAGCACCGTGTTGCCTCTAAGCCGTCCGACGTTGTGTTCCTATTGGCCTGCGCGATGCGTGAATCACCTAGCACACGATGCCATGGTCTTCGATGAGTTGTAATGCGACGGACATGGTCTAGTGTCATGGCGATCCAAGCACCGCGGGGGCTTGAAGTCCGTTATCAGTTGGTAACTCAAGTGCGTGCACTCGGTGCTTGATCGGGCACCACGAAGTAGGCTTCTAAGCTTACGACGTGCGGCCTTGTCATGCACCTCGTGCCATTCCCGTCCCTTGTCCCTTGTCCCTCAGAAATTCTTCATGCCTAGCGATGCGTTCTCAGGCCATCTCGCCGGTTTTTTCTGCTTGAAGGGCTTCGTTTGCCTAGACGGTAGGGCGGTTATTGATAGCCAAACGTGATAGCGCGTGACTGGTGGTCGGCTTGTATGGGTCGGTTGGATCCCTGCTTGAGCAGCGACGTCTGCCCCTGCTTGCCTCTTCATTAGTGGGCCAAGTGTTTACGTTGCCTCGGACTATTGGTCGGTTTCCTGTGTTGCGTACCTACAAAGAAGGCAGTCTAAAGTCATATCATCCATCTTTTGCCTTGTGTCTACCTCCGTGGACGACGTAGGGCGAACCCCTAAGCACGTCCCGTGTTCCACGCTGCTCACTCCAACAAATGCGGCACACGTGGCCCATGGAGCATCATTCAATCTCTCAGATGCAACACACCATGACGGTATGGGGTCCTTGGCCTTTATTTGCCTGAAATCAGCATTCATCGCTAATCGCGTACGATGATCGTGCACTCATCTCGACCCGTCGACCCTTAGGGGACGACGTGCCTCGTGCGGTGCTGACGTCGGTGAAGAATGCTACCTGGTTGATCCTGCTAGTAGTCATATGCTTGTCTCAAAGATTAAGCCATGCTAGTGTAAGTATGAACTAATTCAGACTGTGAAACTGCAAATGGCTCATTAAATTAGTTATAGTTTGTTTGATGGTATCTACTACTCGGATAACCGTAGTAATTCTAGAGGTAATACATGCGACAAACCCCGACTTCTAGAAGGGATGCATTAATTAGATAAAAGGTTGACGCGGGCTCTGCCTGTTGCAGCGATGATTCATGATAACTCGACAGATCGCACAACCCTCGTGCCGGCGACTCATCATTCAAATTTCTGCCCTATCAACTTTCGATGGTAGGATAGTGGCCTACCATGGTGGTGACGAGTGATGGAGAATTAGGGTTCGATTCTAAAGAGGGAGCCTGAGAAACGGCTCCCACATCCAAGGAAGGCAGCAGGCACGCAAATTACCCAATCTTAACACGGGGAGGTAGTGACAATAAATAACAATACCGTGCTTAAAGAGTTTGGTAATTGGAATGAGTACAATCTAAATCCCTTAACGAGGATCCATTGGAGGGCAAGTCTGGTGCCAACAGCCGCGGTAATTCTATCTCCAATAGCGTATATTTAAGTTGTTGTAGTTAAAAAGCTCGTAGTTGGACTTTGGGATGGGTCGGTCAGTCTGCCTCAGGTGTACACCGGTTGTCTCGTCCCTTTTGTCGGCGATGCGCTTTTGGCCTTAACTGGCAGGGTCGTGCCCCCGGCGCTGTTACTTCGAAGAAATTAGAGTACTCAAAGCAAGCCTACTGAGACGGTACGCAAGTCTTGGCACCAATGATGCCCACGGCTTAGGCAAGACGTGTCAAGGACGGAGCCAAAATGTGCACGAAACGGAGCCAACGTGCACCGTGCAAAAATTGGACGATGGCAAGATTAAACTGTCACCCACGTTTCTAGAGTGTTCTAGGGCAGTGGAGTTAGTTTAGCAGCCTTTGGGGCGAAATTGTATTGAAGGGACCAAAACTGAACCTGGAAGGTTCCAGAAAAATGGCTAAGCATGGAGAAAAATCTGCCAGGTTACCCAACTGCCCGACAGACTGCTGCCCGAAACTGTCCAGAATTTTCCAGCTTTGTGCATGGGCGGGATATTTGGATTTTTCCAGCATATTTGAGTGTAGATAGCTCTAGAAATTATATTTGTACATAGACAAATATATGGCTAAGATTGCAGCCACTTGGCATAGATCATAGGCATTGATCAAAGCCTTGTATATGTATAAATATGAGTATTGAGCAATGAAATGCAAGTTTACCTTGCCCATTTTCGTGCATACATTCCAACCCTTTTCCTTAGCATATTTTTGAGCTTTCTACAAGCATACACAATAGTGTTCATCTTGCCAAAGGGTCAGTACCCATACCAAGCACCCTTTGCAAGTGTGTCGTGCATTGGCTAAGTGTTGGGGTCATCAACCTTTAACACTTTCAAGGTTCATGTTGCGCACTTTGATAACCTCACTGGCGCACTTAGTCAGCCTACAATGCTTGGCTAAGGCCACACGGAGTCGGGATTTCGTCCTCAATCTCGGACCACGTGACATGTGGTATCAGAGCCAAGGTTGGCTTGGCTCATATTGGTGTGTTGCTGATTGTTGCAGTTCGTGTATTGCTTGTGCTCGCTGGTTTCGTGGGATTGATTCCAGTGGTGCTGTTGGTGTTATAATGGTGGGAATGGAGGAAGGTGATGTGTCCCCTGCTACTCAGGCCGCACCTGAGGGACAGGCGGAGAAACATGCCGAGAGGCAGGCTAGGAGGGACAAGGCCAAAGCCTTGCACCCTCGTGCTAGCTCGGTGGACCAGCTTAGTGCGATTGAGACACAGTTGGAGCGTGTTTCTCAAGCCACACTTGAGAACAACTTGGTGCTCGATGACATTGTAGACCGAGTATGTGAACTCGAGGACAAAAGTGAGGCCGACATTGTAGAATGTGTTGCGGGGTTAAAAGAACGAGGTGATGGTTGAGAGGGCCAACTGCTTGGCACCCTCAACTCGTTCGTAGATTCTCTAAGGCAGACCATTGATCATTTTCGTGATGAGTTCACCACGGGTTTGGATGAACTCAAGGCTGAAGTGGACAGAATCAAGGTCCTTGTTGCTATGTGCAAGGCTGCCATCAGCCACAGTGCAAGTATGGCAGGCCCGTCAGCTCCAAGATTGGACATGCCACGACTTGTTCCCTTCAACGACAGTCGGTGTGCTAAGGAGCTTGACAATTTTCTGTGCAGTTTAGAGCAATACTTTGTAGTGGCCTACATTCTAGATGATGCTACCAGGGTACGCACGACTCCTCTTTATCTGATGGACGTGGCTATGTTATGGTGACGAAAGCGTTCACAGGACATGGAACGGGGCCTTTGCACCATCAACACTTGGGACGAGTTCGACCGAGAAATCAAGAGGCAGTTCTACCCCGAGAATGCCAAGAACGAGGCTCGTGGTCGGTTAAGGAGATTGCACCGGTGGGGAAGCATACGGGATTATGTGAAGGACTTTCAAGAGTTGGTGCTAGAGATTCCTAATTTTCCAGACAAAGAGGCACTTTTCTCATTCCATGATGGTTTACAATTGTGGGCAAAACAGGAGTTGCAACGCCGCGGGGTGCAGGATTTCGCATCGGCCATTGCCGCTGCCGAGGGCCTAATTAAGTACTAGAGGGGAGAAGATGCTTCCCACAAAGGCAAAGACACGGGACCGAAGGACGGCAAAGAATCAGGTAGGAGAAAAGGCAGCAAGAACAAAGGCACACCTCTGACCCGCAACGGTAAAGGCTCACATTTCCCCAAACGAAGGGAAGATACCCCTCATCCCTCATACAATAGTGGTTGACAGCAAGGCAGGTGGAACAACAAGATTGGCACACATAGGCCATACAACTATGAGTGTTTCTTGTGTGGGAACAAGGAGCATCGTGTAGCCAAATGCCCACAACGAGCCAAGCTGGTGTCTCTTTTATTGCAAGCAGATTGTCAACTGTCCCAAGAAGAGGAAGTACATGTGGGTTCACTTCGATTCCTTGGTGCCGTTCAGACCGAAGAGGAGGAAAAGCCAAAGGGGTCACTGAAGGGTTCACTTTATGTCCCCATTAATATCCGAGGTAGAATGTTGAAGGTATTGGTAGACACAGGAACTACCAACAATATCATGGGAGAAGATGTTGCCCAATGGCTTGGATTGCAGGTCAGTCCGTCAGAAGGTATGATCAATGCAGCCAATGCCAATGTAGTTCCAATCGTGGGCGTTGCTCGTGGGATGAGCGTGACGGTTGGACGATGGCCAGGTTGTGTGGATTTTACAGTCGTTCCGCTAGACGACTACGATGTGGTGTTTGGCCTAGAATAGCTAGAGAAGGTATGTGCTATCATAGTTTTGTTTGAAAATTCTATTGTGGTGACAAGCAAGGAACCCCCTTGTGCCATCCCAATGACGTGAGAGATGAAGGCAAGCACTGAGTCTCTCTTTGCCGTACAATTGGTTAGGGCAAGTGTCTGGTAAAAGGTCGTACCCTGTCCTAGTGGTAACAGGCAGGCCTATCGAGGGTACTCAACACCCGTCATACAGGCAATTGTGTTCGTGGGCAAAACCTGAGGAAGTGACGTTGTGTGTCAGCAACCCAGGCGTGTACCTGCGGTCCGAGTCCAGAGCCCAGCGGAGGGGCCAACCTGAGGTCGTGCGAAGATGGAGACCAAGCGGTGCACCATAGTCCACCACGTGTTCGTGCGAGCATTGGTGATGAGGACGACACCAATCTAGGTGGGGGAGGGTGAGACGGTATGCAAGTCTTGGCACCAATGATGCCTACAGCTTTGCCAAGATGTGCCAAGGACGGAGCCAAAACATGCACCAAACGGAACCAACGTGCATGGTGCGAAAATTGGACGATGGCAAGTTTAGACCGTCACCCACGTTTCTAGAGTGTTCTAGGGCAGTGGAGTTAGTTATGCAAGCTTTGGGGAGAAATTGGATGGAAAAGACCAGAACTGAACCTGGAAGGTTCCAGAAAAATGGCTAAGCATGGAGAAAAATCTGCCAGGTTGCCCAACTGCCCGACAGACTGCCTGAAACTGTCCAGAATTTTCTAGCTTTGTGCATGGGTGGGATTTTTGGATTTTTCCAGCATATTTGAGTGCAGATAGCTCTAGAAATTATTTTTGTACATAGACAAATGCATGGCTAAGATTGCAGCCACTTGGCATAGATCATAGGCATTGGTTTAAGCCTTGTACATGTATAAATATGAATATTGAGCAATGAAATGCAAGTTTGCCTTGCCCATTTTCGTGCATACATTCCAGCTCTTCTCCTTAGCATATTTTTGAGCTTTCTACAAGCATACACAATAGTGTTCATCTTGCCAAAGGGTCAGTACCCATACCAAGCACCCTTTGCAAGTGTGTCATGCATTGGCTAAGTGTTAGGGTCATCAACCTTTAACACTTTCAAGGTTCATGTTGCGCACTTTGATAACCTCACTGGCGCACTTAGTCAGCCCACAATGCTTGGCTAAGTTCATACGGAGTCGGGATTTCATCCTCAATCTCTGACCACATGACAGGTGGTATCAGAGCCAAGGTTGGCTTGGCTCAAGTTGGTGTGTTGCAGATTATTGCAGTTCGTGTGTCGCTCATGCTCGCTAATTTTGTGGGATTGATTCCAGTGGTGCTGTTGGTGTGATGATGGCTGGAATGGAGGTATGTGTTGTGTCCCCTACTACTCAGGTCGTACCTGAGGGATAGGCGGAGAGACATGTCGAGAGGCAGGCCAGGAGGGACAAGGCCAAAGCCTCACATTCTCGTGCTAGCTTGGTAGACTAGCTTAGTGCGATTGAGACGCAGTTGGAGTGTATTTCTCAAGCCACACTTGAGAACAACTTGGTGCTCGATGACATTGTGGACCAAGTATGTGAACTCGAGGACAAGGGTGAGACTGACATTGCAGAACGTGTTGCGGCATTGAAAGAACGAGGTGATGGTTCAGAGGGCCAACTGCTTGGTACCCTAAACTCATTCGCAGATTCTCTAAGGCAGACCATTGATCGTTTTCGTGATGAGTTCACCGTAGGTTTGGGTGAACTCAAGGTTGAAGTGGATAGAATCAAGGCCGATGTTGCTACGTGCAAGGCTGCCATCGGCCACGGTGCAGGCTGCCATCAGCCACGGTGCAGGCATGGCAGGCCCGTCAGCTCCAAGATTGGACGTGCCACGACCCGTTCCCTTCAACGGCAGTTGGTGTGCTAAGGAGGTTGACAATTTTCTGTGGAGTTTGGAGCAATACTTCTTAGCAGCCTACATTCTGGATGATGGTACCAGGGTACGCATGGTGCCCCTTTATCTGACGGATGTGGCTATGTTGTGGTGGTGAAGGCGTTCACAGGACATGGAACAGGGACTTTGCACCATCAACACTTGGTATGAGTTCAAGCGAGAAATCAAGAGGCAGTTCTACCCCGAGAATGCTGAGAACGAGGCCCGTGGTCGGTTAAGGAGATTGCACCAGCGGGGAAGCATACAGGACTATGTCAAGGAGTTCCAAGAGTTGGTGCTAGAGATCCTTGATTTTCCGGACAAATAGGCACTTTTCTCGTTCCTTGATGGTTTACAATTGTGGGCAAAATAGGAGTTCCAATGCCGCGGGGTGCAGGATTTGGCCTCAGCCATTGCCGCTGCTGAGGGATTAATTGAGTACCAGAGGGGAGACGAGGCATCCAACAGAGCAAAGGCACGGGTCCGAAGGAGGGCAAGGAATTAGGTGGGGGAGAAGGCAACAAGGACAGGGGCACACCTTTGTCTTGCAATGGTGAAGGCTCACCTTCACCTATATGAAGGGAGGACACCCCCCATCCCTTATACAACAATGATAGACAGCAAGGCAGGTGGAACAACAAGCTTGGCACACATAGGCAATACAACTATGAGTGTTTCTTGTATGGGAGCAGGGAGCATCTTGTAGCCGAATGCCCACAGCGAGGCAAGTTGGCTTCCCTTTTACAGTAGGAAAATTGTCAACTGTCCCAAGAAGAGGAAGTACAGGTGGGTTCACTTCGGTTCCTTGGTGCCATTCAGATCGAAGATGAGGAAAAGCCAAAGGGGTCGCCGAAGGGTTCACTTTATGTCCCTATTAACATCCGGGGCAGACTGTTGAAGGCATTGGTAGACACAGAAGCTACCAACAAAATCATAGGAGAAGATGTTACCGGACGGCTTGGATTGCGGGTCAGTCCGTCGAAAGGTACGATCAAGACAGCCAATGCCAAGGTAGTTCCAATCGTGGGTGTTGCTCATGGGGTGAGCATGACAGTTGGACAATAGCTAGGTCATGTGGATTTTACAATTGTTCCATTGGATGACTACAATGTGGTGTTTGGCCTAGAATGGCTAGACGAGGTACGTGCTATCATAGTTCTATTTAAAAATTCTATTGCGGTAACAAGCAGGGAACCCCCTTGTGCTATCCCAATGACGCGAGAGACGAAGGCAGGCACCGAGTCTCTCTTTGCAGTGCAATTGGTCCAAGGGCAGGTACGTGGTAAAGGGTCGTACCCCGTCCTAGTGGTGACAGACATGCCTATCAAGGGTACAGAACGCCCGTAGAACAGGCAATTGTGTTCGTTGGCAAAACCACAAGCAATGGGGTTGTATGTCGGCAACCCCGTCGTGCACTTGCGGTCCGAGTGTAGAGCCCAGTGGAGGGGCCAACCTGAGGATGTGCGAAGATTGATACCAAGGGGTGCAGCACAGTCCACCGCGTGTTCGTGTGAGCATTGGCGATGAGGACGATGCCAATCTAAGTGGGGAAGGGTGAGACAGTACGCAAGTCTTGGCACCAACGATGCCCACAGATTTGCCAAGACGTGCCAAGGATAGAGTCGAAACATGCACGAAACGGAGCCAACGTGCACGGTGTGAAAATTGGACGATGGCAAGATTAGACTCTCACCCACGTTTCTAAAGTGTTCTAGGGTAGTGGAATTAGTTCAGCATGCTTTGGGGAGAAATTGGATGGAAGGGACCAGAACTGAACCTAGAAGGTTCCAGAAAATTGGCTAAGTATGGAGAAAAATCTGCCAGGTTGCCCGACTGCCCGACAGACTGCCTAGACTGCCCGAAACTGTCCAAAATTTTCCAGCTTTGTGCATGGGCGGGATTTCTAGATTTTTCCAGCATATTTGAGTGTAGATATTTCTAGAAATTATATTTGTACATAGACAAATGTATGGCTAAGATTGCAGCCACTTGGCATAGATCATAGGCATTGGTTTAAGCCTTGTACATGTATAAATTTGAGTATTGAGCAATGAAATACAAATTTTCCTTTCCCATTTTCGTGCAGACATTCCAGCCCTTTTCCTTACCATATTTTCGAGCTTTCCACAAGCATACACAATAGTGTTCATCTTGCCAAAGGGTCAGTACCCGTACCCAAGCACCCTTTGCAAGTGTGTCGTGCATTGGCTAAGTGTTGGGGTCATCAACCTCTAACACTCTCAAGGTTCGTGTTGCACACTCTGATAACCTCACGGGTGTACTTAGTCAGCCCACAGTGCTTGGCTAAGGCCGTACGGAGTCGGGATTTCGTCCTTAATCTTTGACCATGTGACACTATGCTCTGTATACATTTGCATGGGATAACATTATAGGATTTCGATCCTATTGAGTTGGCCTTCAGGATCGGAGTAATGATTAACAAGGACAGTCGGGGGCATTCGTATTTCATAGTCAGAGGTGAAATTCTTGGATTTATTAAAGACGAACAACTGCGAAAGCATTTGCCAATGATGTTTTTTCATTCATCCAGAACGAAAGTTGGGGGCTCAAAGATGATCAGATACCGTCCTAGTCTAAACCATAAACGATGCCGACTAGGGATCGGCGAATGTTGCTTTTAGGACTCCGTAACATCCCGTGGCACCTTATGAGAAATCAAAGTTTTTAGGTTCCAGGGGGAGTATGGTCGCAAGGCTGAAAATTAAAGGAATTGACGGAAGGGCACCACCAAGAGTGGAGCCTGCGACTTAATTTGACTCAACACGGGAAAACTTTCTAGGTCCAGACATAGTAAGGATTGACAGACTGAGAGCTCTTTCTTGATTCTATGGGTGGTGGTACATGGTCGTTCTTGGTTGGTAGAACAATTTGTCTGGTTAATTCCGTTAATGAACGAGACCTCAGTCTCCTAACTAGCTATGCGAAGGTATCCTTCTGCAGCTAGCTTCTTAGTGGGACTACGGCCTTTTAGGCCGCGAAAGTTTGAGGCAATAACAGGCTTGTGACGCCCTTAGATGTTCTTGGTTGCACGCGCGCTACACTGATGTATTCAATGACTCTATAGCCTTGTCCGACAGGCTCGGGTATTCATTGAAATTTCATCGTGATGGGGATAGATCATTACAATTGTTGGTCTTGAACGAGGAATTCCTAGTAAGCGCGAGTCATCAGCTCGCGTTGACTACGTCCCTGCCCTTTGTAGACACCGCCTGTCACTCCTACCAATTGAATGATCCGGTGAAGTGTTCAGACTGCTGTGACGTGGCCGGTTCCCTCCCCGCGACGTCGCGAGAAGTCCACTGAACCTTATCATTTAGAGGATGGAGAAGTCGTAACAAGGTTTCCGTAGGTGAACCTGCGGAAAGATCATTGTCGAACCCTGCGAAGGCAGAAGGACCTGCGAACCCGTTTAAACGATGCGGGGGCGATGCGGGGGAGGCAGCTCATCCCCAGCCCGCGTGTCGGTCCTGAGTTGGGCCGAACGCCCCACAAACAACGAACCACGGTGCCGAATACGCCAAGAAAAATGAAAAATGGGGGCCAGCCTATCCCTGCCCCGTTTGCGGTATACCGGGTTAGGCCTCGATCCCTTACGAAATGAAAATGATTCTTGACAACAGATATCTCAGCTCTCGCATCGATGAAGAACGTAGCGAAATACGATACTTGGTGTGAATTGCAGAATCCCGTGAACCATCGAGTCTTTGAACACAAGTTGCGCCCGAAACCGTCAGGCCGAGGGAACGTCTGCCTGGGCGTCACGCATCGCGTCGCCTCTCCCACTCCGAGCCCCAACACCGGGCCGTTGGATCCGTGTGTAGGGACGGATTGTGGCGTCCCGTGTCTTGAGGCGCGATTGGTCGAAATGCTAGTCCGGGGCGACGGACATCACGATAAGTGGTGGTTGGTCAATTCAACTCGTGACTTATCGTGCGTCGTCCCGTCGCGCATGCAGGACTGAAGATAGACCCTCCAACACCGTGCGCTACGACAGCGACCCCAGGTCAGTAGGGATTACCTATTAAGTTTAAGCATATCAATAAGCGGAGGAAAAGAAACTTACAAGGATTCCCTTAGTAACGATAAGCGAACCTAGAACAACCCAGCTTGAGAATCGGGAGGCGCCGCCGTCCGAATTGTAGGCTGGAGAATCATCCTCAGCAACGAATCGGGCCCAAGACCCATGGAAAGCGGCACTAGAGAGGGTGAGAGCCCCGTCGTTCCCAGACCTTGTTGCACCACGAGGCGTTGTCGGTGAGTCGGGTTGTTTGGGAATGCAGCCCTAAGCGGGCAATAAATTCCGTCCGAGGCTAAATACGGGCGAGAGACCAATAGCGAACAAGTACCGCGAGAGAAAGATGAAAAGGACTTTGAAAAGAAAGTCAAAGAGTGCTTGAAATTGTCGGGAGAGAAGCGGATGGGGGTCGGTGATGCGCCTCGGTCGTATGCAAAACGGCAAGGGCCGGTCCGTCGATCGGCTCGGGGCGCAGACCAATGCGGATTGGGGCGATGGCCAAAGCCCGGGTAGTAGATATGCCTGCAGAACGCCATTGCCTCGATCGTGGCTGGGCAGTGTGCGCCTTCAGTGTGTTTCGGCATCTGTGCGCTCCCGGTACTGGCTTGCGGGCTCCCCATTCGACCCTTCTTGAAACACGAACCAAGGAGTCTGACATGTATGCGAGTCAACGGGTGCGTAAACCCACATGACACAAGGAAGCTGATAGGCAGGATCCCCCCTGGGGGGTGCACCGTCGACCGACTTTAATCTTCTAAGAAGGGTTCGAGTGCGAGCATACTTGTCAGGACCCGAATAATGGTGAACTATGCCTGAGCAGGGCGATGTGAGGCCCGACCTCGAATAACGTGTGTTACCTCGATTTATGTGCCCTATACCCAGAATTATATGATCAACCTTGGTTTTCATGCATGCCTCATCATACGTACCTTGACTTAGAATTGTGTGCCCTAATCCTCGACTTACGTGCCCTGACCTCGATGTATGTGCGATATAGAGAATCGTGTTCCCTCACTTCGATTTATATGTGATACCTCGATTTGTGTGAACTGACCTTGAGCTGCATGCACTAACCTAGGTTTAAGAGTCGTATCTTGAATTACGTGCCTTGCATTGGTTTACGTGCATTCACCTAGAATTGCGTGTATTTACTTTGAAATCCATGCATTTGTCTTGAAGTGCGTGCCTTATCTCGTAGTGCGTGCCCTGGACCTAGGAATGCGTGCCTGCACCCTAATCAATAAAGAATCCTACACAAAGCACTAGACTATAAAATAATCCTACACAATCCACTAACCAATATTAAATTCCTAATTCAAATTCTCTACAAACTCCACTAACAATAAAATAACACTAAATTATTCCTATATTTTCCACTACCTATTATTCTTTTCATAATTCAACTCAGTCTTAAACATCAATTATATTCTATACTACCTAGAATCACTAAATACTCAACATCTTCTTACACAAACACTAAACACAAGATATTCTTTTGACATTCCCTAACATGCTCTCTAACAACAAACAACAAGCAACACACTTAATATTCCTCACAAAGCACAAGAATGCATAAAAAATACACACCACACACTATCCTAGCCCTCATTTTCGACTAAGGCACCCCACATACAATTAAAATTCAGATTTTACACCAAAAACATCTCACATATGCTCTCTCAACCTACCAAAACCGAGCACACAGATACACACACACACTAAAACTTCATTTTTCCTCTCAAACTCTCTCATTCTCTCTCCATTTTTTACCATGGCTGCCCTTTGAGCTCCCAAGACTTCTAAAAAGCTCTCATGGACTCTCAAGACCACTCCAAGCTTGGCCATAGCAAGCAACATAGCAAGAATCTCTCACAAAGCTCAAAAACCTCTCATTTTCGGCCATAGGTAAGTTTTGATGGTTTTCTTCCTTGTCTTTTGGTTTCACACACATGCACACCTTCTACACAAGCTAACTAAGCTAGGATTTAAGGAAATCCAAGCCACCACTCGGCCAAAGCAAGGAAAGAGGGCCTTTTGTGCATTTTCAAGAGCATTTGTGCATCTTCATCTATCAATTTGCTAAGGTGAGGTTAAACTCTTTTAGAAGCTTTCAAAACTCACATCCATGCTCTCATATGGCTATAATTTCCTCTTTAGTAATTGTATATGTGTGTATATGAGCCTATCTTCTCATGCATGGCTTGATAATGGCTAGAAACTTGAAGATATGTAAACACGTTTTTTACTAGCAAATTTCTGACCTTGTAGAACGAAGTGCTTTTGGTTTAGTAACGATTAATAAAAATGAATGTCCATTGGTAGGTCATTACTTTTTCCAGTGGTGAACATTTTTTGTAGAAATATGCCAAGGCCAATTTTAACTCTAAACCCTCAAAAATGGACAAATATCGAAAGGTGTCTAAATTTGGAAAACTTGGAAATATGAAGTAGGTTTCTGGCAGCTTTCTGACCTTGTAGAACGAAATAGTGTTGGCCCCGTAAAAGGTGTCAAAAATGCATGAAATTTGGTAGCCCACTAGATTGGTCAGTTATGAACATATTTGGAAGAAATAGGCTAAGGCTAATTTTGAATTAAAGGCTTCAAAGGTAGCAAATATCGAAATGTGTACGAATCTGGACAGTTTTGTGTAGCCTCACAGTTTTGGCCATAACTCCTAAATCCGAACTCCAAATGCAGCGAGGTTTATTTCTTGATTTCAATCACTCATTAAGCTTCAATTTGAAATTTGGTTCACTGAATTTGGAGATTATTTACTTGGCTAAATGAATGTGGAAAAACTGACCATTGCAGTAAGGTTTTTGCTTGGTAATATGCTTTGAATCATGTGGTAACTTTACTTTTGGTATTGAATGCTTGGGATTATGAAAATTAGAAGTTGTGTGGGCTGTTGTGGTTGGTTGAGGTTGCTTAATTTGGTTGATGCATGGCTTGGATTTATCAATTGATGAATGGTTTGCTTAATCACATGTGTAAGCACGGAATTGAGGCCCTATCGCTTATGACTACTTGCTAAGAGATGATCCTCTGGTTAAATGTGTTCAATTGTGTGGTTAATAGTCTGCCCATAATTGTCCTTAGAGCTCTAAATATGATTCCCGATGATTGCATGTTGATAAGTGAACTATTCTTGCATCCGGTTTTGTGTAAGTGTCGTTGCATGCTTGTATGATCTCAACACTTAATATATGAACCCGAAATGAGTTATATAACTTGTTTTATAAGAAGTTACTTGGATGCCAGTTAAATGTTCATATGCCTCTAAGTGTTTTACAAAGTGAATATACATGTCAAGCATGTCTTGTTTGTTTACTTATCAATATGTGATCTTATAATTGCTCGGAGGCAACCTACTTTGTTGACCTCCTAATGTGAATTGTTAAAAGATATTCAATGGATTATTTGAACATGATTACTTGGTTGCCCGTGAAAGTTTAATTGCTTTCAAATGGATATATGGAATCATATTATATGTTCTTACAATGCCTTAAATGCCAATATGTCAAAATGTGATCATATACTTGTTCGGAGGCAACTTACTTTGTTGACCTCCTAATGTGAAATGTTAAATGGCATAAATGGGAATTCCATACGAGGTTGCAATCTTTCATTGTGGCATGGTAGCGTTTCATGAACGCCGGGCGGCATAGGGCTTGCCGGTGCTCCCGTGACTACCATGGTCCAATTCCCTCTCTCGTTTGGCATTCCACGATCGAAGAGTTGGGTCGTAGATTTGGTGTACATCCAGAGTACACCCATTTGGAGTGATAAGTGGATGATTGAATCTGGCCGCAACAATTGTTATCGAAATGAACTTGAAAGCAAAAACACAATGTATCCCTTGAACGACATGAACTAAGTGCTATACGAGGCAAAGTCCTACACCTGAAAGTGGTGGGAGCTACCTCTTGAGCCCGTAGGAGCTACCTTTAAAGTCCTTTACGTATCAAAACGTATCTTTTTTACTACGTGTTTAAGTACTCTCGCTTGGTTCCTAGAGGACCTCGGGAAGGAAAGACGGGTAAATGTGTTCATGTATATTTATGTTATGTTATGAACTTACTTATTTTATATGACATGTTTTCAAAAGGGTTTTTCATAAGATTAACTGGAAAAGAGTTTCAAAACATTATCTCTCATTCCCCCTCGCTGAGTTCATAAGGACTCACCCTCTTTTTTTTCACAGGTGAAGCAGATTTGGAACAAGTACCCGAAGAAAACTTGCTAGTTGATGAACCTTTGGAACGACTATATGCATTGCATGTTTTTCTTGAACATGGATGCTATTAGGGATGTTGTGTTGTTTGCGGACTCTTTATTTCGTTGATGTAAATGACCCCGTTGTAATTTGGATCAAATTTCGGATTGTACTATCTATAACCGGACGAACTCTTTATTTGGTTATTTGCTTTCATTATCTTGAATAGTAATATCGTAGGCGTTTAAACCACTAGTTGATTAATCCACTAAGTTAACTCTATCTAATTTCACTTAGGTGCTCACCCGTAAGCTAAAGGATAATGGGTGCTTGCATAATAGGAAATTGACAAATAAATGGAACATAGTTATCATGCTAGGTGTATTAACCAAATGGGACATTGAAGATAAATTAGTAGGCATATCGGTTAATGACAAAATAGTAACTTTAGTTGGAATCAGAAATACAACCGTTATGCTGCAGGTTTTTCGGAAAATTTTTTGGAGTTCTAGTCTAACGGATAAGCATTAACCTTCATCAATCAGTTATAGATGTAAAATAACGATAATGATTAGGTCACACGCTAGTCTAGCCTCTATAGGTTGGGTTGGAGTATGACAGGTAAAGCCAGAGGAAACTCTGGTGAAGGCCCGCAACGATACTGACGTGCAAATCGTTCGTCTGACTTGGGTATAGGGGCGAAAGACTAATCGAACCATCTAGTAGCTGGTCCCCTCTGAAGTTTTCCTAAGGATAGTTGGAGCTCTTGTGCGAGTTCTATCGGGTAAAGCCAATGATTAGAGGCATCAGGGATGCAACGCCATCAACCTATTCTCAAACTTTAAATAGGTAGGACGGCGCGGCTGCTTCGTTGCGTCGCGCCGCGGAATCAAGAGCTCCAAGTAGGCCATTTTTGGTAAATAGAACTGGCGATACGGGATGAACTGGAAGCCGGGTTTTGGTGCCCAACTGCGCACTAACCTAGATCCCACAAAGGTGTTGGTCGATTAAGACAGCAGGATGGTGGTCATGGAAGTCGAAATCCGCTAAGGAGTGTGCAACAACTCACCTGCTGAATCAATTAGCCCCGAAAATGGATGGCGATTAAGCGCGCAACCTATACCCAGCCATTGGGGAAAATGCCAGGCCCCGATGAGTAGGAAGGCACGACGGTTGTCGCAAAACCTAGGGCGCGAGCCTAGGAAAAGCGACCGTCAGTGCAGCTCTTGGTGGTAGTAGCAAATATTCAAATGAGAACTTTGAAGGCCGAAGATGGGAAAGGTTTGATGTGAACTGCACTTGCACATGGGTTAGTCAATCCTAAGGGTCGGGGGAAGCCCGAAAGATAGTACATTCCGCGCATGCACCGAAAGGGAATAGGGTTAAAATTCTTGAACCGGGAAGTGGCAGTTGACGGCAACGTTAGGGAGCCCGGTGATGTCGGCCTCGGGAAGAGTTTTCTTTTCTGTTTAACAGCCTGCCTACCCTAGAAACGGCTCAGCCGGAGGTAGGATCCAGCAGCTGGAAGAACATCGCATGTCGAGCGGTATCCGGTGCGCCCCTGGCGACCCTTGGAAATCCATAGAACCGAGTGTTGTCCACGCCTAGTCGTACTCATAACCGCATCAGGTCTCCAAGGTGAACAACCTCTGGTCGATGGAATAATGTAGGCAAGGGAAATCGGCAAAATAGAACAATGTAAGCAAGTGTCTTGGGGTTTCGAGGCAATGATGATGCCCAATTATGCCTAAGTGCTAAGTACTATGCCCAAGTGCTAAGTGCTTTCCCAAGGATGCCCAACTGCTATACCCAAGTGCTATGCCCAAGGATGCCCAACTGCTATACCCATGTACTATGCCCAAGGATGCCCAAGTACTATACGCAAGTGCTATGCCCAAGGATGCCCAAGTGCTATGTGCTATGCCTAAGGATGCCCAAGTACTATGTGTTATGCCAAAGGATGCCCAAGTGCTATACCCAAATGATATGCCCAATGCTGCCCAAGTGTCGACGTCATAAGTTTTAAGTGTCGACGCACGAATGCCCAAAGTGCTATACCCATGTGCTATGTGCTATGCCCAATGATGCCCAAGTTCTATGTTCACCCAAGCTCTATGCCCAAGTGCTATGTGCACCCAAGTGCTTTGCCCAATGATGCCTAAGTGCTATGTGCTATGCCTAAGTGCTAACGGGCCCACTGTCGGTTGACCTGACACATTGTCTCGAGTGCCCAATTGTTAGACCGCCTACGCTTCCTTCATAAGAGATGGCAAAAAAATTTGAATCCGCCCATGTGTACTGCCAGCCCGCCAAGGTACCTACCGTTCTCCCCTTAGCATTAGCGGTGATTGAGGTTATTTTACCCCTGACTTCGGCACGGCTGGGCACGATAGTGAACGGTTGCGGAACAACTTCCCACGGTGTTGCACGACGGCACACAATTGGACTTCGAATGGGGCACGTACTTGGGGCACGTACTTGGGGCTTCGGATGAGCAACAGCTTGGCACGCAGTTAGGGCATAGCTTGGCCAGGTTGTTGCGCAATGGCCTCGCGCATCAGGCACGATGGGGCAAGCACTTGGGCCACGATGCCGAACGATGGTGCATGCATGCCACAAGAAGGTGCACGCATATGACGCCTATGCCATATGAAGGTGCGTGCATATGGCCCGCATGCCACATGAAGGTGCGTGCATACTGCACGAAGGTGCGCGCATACCGCACGAAGGTGCGCACGATGGGGTCCCCATGTCGCACGAAGGTGCGTACATAGGGCGTGCATTCCGCAATATGGTACGTGCATGTGGCCCACATGCCGCACTAAGGTGTGCGCATGGGGCGCCCATACAGCTCGATGGTACGCACGTGGGGCGCCCATGCCGCACAATGGTGAGCGTATGCCGCACGAAGTTGGGCGCATGTGGCAGACATGCCGCAAGATGGTGTGCACATGGGGAGCCCATGCGCTCATGAAGGTGCTCACATGTGGCCCGTATGCTGCACGAAGGTGCGCACGTGGGGCGCCCATGCAGCACGATAGTTTGGGCATGCCACACAAAGGTGTGTGCATGAGGTGTCCATGCAGCACGGTGGGGCACCCATGCTGCACGATGGTGTGCACATCAAGTGCGAATGTCACACAATGGTGCGCGCATGTGGCCTGCATGCCGCACGAAGGTGCGCGAATGCGGCACCCATGCAGCACGATGGTGCGTGCATTGAGCGCGCATGCCACACGATGGTACATGCATGCTGCACGATGGTGCGCGCATGTGGCCGACATGCGGCATGAAGTTGCGCGCATGGGACACCCTTGCTGCACGATGGTGTGGCCATCATGCGCGCATGCTGCACAATAGTGCGTCCATGGGGCTCTTATGCCGCACCTTCGTGCGCACATAGGGTGCGCAAGTGGCTCGCGTGGGGCGCTCAAGGGGACCTGTTGGGGCACTGTTGGGGCACGGCTGGGGCACTATGGGGGTACGCTTGGGGGACGATAGGGGATGTTGGGGGATCGCTTTGGCACTACTAGGGGACGTTGGGCACGATGGGCAATGTTAAGCATTTGGAGGTATTGGGCATGCAGAATGTATTACGATACAAATGTGGACATTGATGTCCTTTACAAGTGGTTTCCGAATCTATGAAGTAGTCTTAACCTTTCCCTTGTCACACAAAAAGTTCATCACATTTGTGAGGTGAATTAGATTAATCGTGTTCCCAATCCATCCAAAAAATATATTTTAACGCCAAATATCATGTAAACAAATTAATTTATGAATTAATATAAATTTTCCTTATTTTTCTAATATTTTTTCTGGTTTTTCCCTGTTTTTTGTAATTTTCAAATATTAAAAATTAATTTTCTGAATTTTTTTTATATCATTTAACAAATTAATGTATGAATTAATATAAATTTTTCTGAATTTTCTACTATTTTTTCCTATTTTACGCAATTATTTAATATTAAAAAATATTTTTTCAAATAAAATAATATTGAAGCATTTGGATATCATATGCTATCAATAAGGAGCAAGTTGGTTACGAAGATCATGCCTCATGGGGCCATTTATAGTGTAAAACACCCATTATGAATCTTTGACAAAATGTACGTTATGGTTGTCGCTTGGGTTTTTGCATTTAAATGTACTATACGGGGGTATGTGGTGTCAAGCCCCCTGGTCGAGGTCCATGTAGGGGGACGTTGTGGGCATTTTGTGGCATATTGTGGGCTATATCGTGTGCTATATTGTGGGCGGGAATGCCTACCGAGTGAATCAAGCCGAGGTATTGCATTACATACCCGTGTGTTGGGGCCGTGCCACCCCCGCCCTGCGTCCCCCGGCATGTCCCTCGGCGTGGTACCGGGATGGCTAATGAGGAATGTGGTAGCTTCCCTAGCCCCTCGTTATCCATCTTGGTGCTGCAATACCGTCAACATCATTGGGATGACTAATGAGGTGGCGAGTGGTTGCCCAAGCACAAAATTAGCCATCCCTGTGCCACCGGCTAGGAACACGTTGGGCCTGCGCGATGCGCGAATCGCCTAGCACACGAAGCCGTGGCCGTTGTCGAGTGGATGCGCACGGCCATGGTCTAGTGTCGTGGCAATCCAAGCACCGCGTGGGCTTAGGTGGCTTTTGAGGGACGGTGGGGGCAAGCGTGATGCGTGAATTGCCTAGCACACATGGCATTGGCTTTCATTAAGCAATGACGCGAGCGTTGCAATGAGACGATTACTGATGCATCAATGACATGGAAATCCAAGCACCATGCGGCCTTGAAGCCATCCCCCGGTGGGTTCCGACGTGCCTGTTCCATGCTCGAATCGCCTAGTTCACGACACCATGGTCTTCGCTGAGTCGTAATGCGACGGACTTGGTCTAGTGTCGTGACGATCCAAGCACCGCGTGGGCAGAAAGATAGTTTGCTTGTCCCATTCCATGCATACGGGTGCATACATGGCGACGGTAGGTGTGAGGCCCGACCTCGATTTGCGTACGATACCTCGTTTCGTGTGCCTTAACCTAGATTTGCATGC
This sequence comes from Ehretia macrophylla, assembly GCA_037974665.1. Lineage (NCBI taxonomy): Eukaryota > Viridiplantae > Streptophyta > Magnoliopsida > Boraginales > Ehretiaceae > Ehretia > Ehretia macrophylla. The sequence goes on from CM075768.1 coordinate 39,531,843, forward strand.
ATTGACCTAGGTTTAAGAATTGTGTTCGTTTTGAGTGCCATGCATTGAATTACGTGCATTCATTTAGGGTTGAGTGTATTTACTTGAAAAATGTGCGTTCATCTCGTAGTTCATGCCTTACCTCGTAGTGCATGCCCTAGACCTAGGAAAGCGTGCCCTCACGCTAATCAAAAAAGCATCTTACACGAAACACTAGGTCATTAATTAATCCTATAAATTCCACTAACTATTATTAAATTACTAATTCAACCCACTAGAAGACAAAATCTCACAAAAAGCTAGACATTCCTTATTCTTTATTCCTTATTCTTTTTGCACTTTCAACACACAATTAAATAATGCTCAAAAGATTACAAAAATTCAGATTTCTTAAGCCTTGGCAACCACCTTGTGGCATTCATGCTTGCTTGCTCAATTCAAAATTAATTCTAGACAACTTATGACAATTCTATGACACAAATGCATAAAAAATTGCTCAAAGACCTCCTCAAAACTCCACCAATCTCGACATATGCCCTTGCCCATGCTAGGTGATTCAAAATTCAAGCTTCTTGAAGACACAAATCTGATTTTTTGGTATGCCCAAGGCCGAACATACTTCATCAATTGTAAGGCCTTCACTCTTTGTCATTTTCTCTCATTCTCCTCACATTTCTCTCTCTCCCTCTCATTCTTCTCTCTCTCTCTCGGCCTTGGCTGAGTTTCATCTTACCATTGCTCATCTTCATCATTCCATGGTGCATCAAGACAAGCAACAAGCAAAGAGACTCACCAAGATAGCTAAGTTGCAAGAATCACACATGCATACTCTTTGAGTCACCATTTCGGCCTTGTTGAGTTTGCTAGCTTCCATTTCTTTTCTTCTTGTTCTAACCACATGCATCTACTAAGAATTTGGCCATTAAGGTAGGAAAAATAGAGAAAACCGAGTTGGAGTCTCGGCTAAGCAAGGAAGAAGAAGAAATTTGTGCTTCATCAAAGTTTTGTGCATCTTCTTGTTGATTTGCTAAGGTGAGGGCTAAAACTTCTTGAAAATCTTTCAAAAATCCACATGCATGCTCTTAAATGTATGTCTTTGCTTGTGTACTCGAGTTATATGTGTGTTCATAAGCTTTTACAACCATGCATGGCAATATTTTGGCTTGAAGATGATGATAGATGAAATCGGGTTTTGTGACAGCTCTCTGTCTTGTTGTTGCGAGGTGAGTTTGGCTAGGAAGATGATGTTGAAAATGCATGAAAATTGGTAGGTAACTAGTTTTTCCAGTTTTTAACATTTTTTTCAGAAATATGCCAAAGCTAATTTTGACTCTAATGTCCTCAAAATGGCAAATCATTAAAATGTGTCGAAATCTGGAAAGTCTGGAAAAATGAAGCAGGTTTTGGCAGATGCACTGACCTTGTAGAACGAACCAGTTTTGACTTAGTAAATGATGTCCAAAATGAATGAAATTTGGTTTGCTGCTAGTTTTTTCCGTTCGGGACGTTTTTGTAAGAAATGGACCAAGGCTAAATCTGACCCTAAGGACCTCAAAAACGACAAGTATTGAAATGTGTACAAATCTGGACAGTTTTGTGCAATCCCACTGTTTTGGCTATAACTATTGGACCCGAACTCCAAATGATGCAAGGTTTGTTTCTGATTTTAGTTCATTTCTTAAGATTTAATTTGACATCTTATTCACTGGAATTGGAGATTGTTTACTTGTCTTAATGATTGTGAGAAAACAGCCTATTGCAGTGAGGGTTTCACTTAGTTATATGCTTAGAAAATTTGTTGTAACTTCTCTTGTGGTATTAAATGCTTGGGATTGTGGCATTGGGATGTTGTGTGGACTGTTTTGAGTACTTGGGGATGTTTGAATTAATTGATGCATGGCTTGAGATTGATTTTGAGTTGACTTGGGGCTTAATCGCACGGGTAAGCACGAAATGGAAACCCTAGTGACCAGGTAAACTTGCTAAGTGTTGATCCTTTGGATATTGTGTGTAATTATATGTTGAGTAGGCTTCCCGTAGTTGCCCTTATATCCCTAAATGTGATTTTGATCATTGCATGTTGACAAATAGGCCTTTCTTGCATCCAAACCCACGTAAATGTTGTTGCATGTTGAATAGTGTTATTATTTGATTATGTGGACTTTGAATTGAGTTATATGCCTTAATTTACGTGTGTAGATGGTTGCCCGTTTAATGTTCATATAACTACATGTGCCTTTCAAGTGAAATTACTTGTCTATTCGTGCCTTGCTTGTTTACTTCTCAATGTGCAATCTTATGACTGTCCGGAGGCACCCTACTTTGTTATTCTGCTAATGTGATATATTAAATGTCATAAATGTTCATTGCATATGAGGTTGCAACCTTTCATTCTGGCATGGTAGCGTTCATGCACACCGGGCGGCATCGGGCTTGTCGGTGCAACCGTGACTACTATTGTCCAATTCCCTCTCTCGCTTGGGGGCTAGACTTCCTCGGAGAGTTGGGTCGTAGGATTTTGGGGTACATCCAGAGTACACCCACTTGGCGTGATAAGGCGATGATTTGCAGTCGGCTGCAACAACTGAGAGCAAAAGCTCATCGTATCCTTTTACTATATGTATAAGTACTCTAGCTTGGTTCCTAGAGGATCTCGGGGAAGAAAGACTGGTAATTTTGTTCCTTTACTTTATATTATTGTTATGTACTTAATTGTGTACATTTATGCTTACAAAAGGATTTTCATAAGTTGAACCAGAAAATGAGTTTCAAAACCTATTTCTCGTTCCCCCTTGTTGAGTTCATAAGGAGTCACCCTCTTTTATCATCTTAGGTGAAGAAGATCAAGAACATGAACCCGAGGACGATGTGCCTAACGATGATTCCTTGGAGTGATTACCTGTCCTATGTACTTTGCGTAATTATGGCTATTTGTGAACTATGCTACTTGAAGACTATTTCTTTTATGTTGCTCAAAGTTTGTAATGTAAAGGACTCCCATTGTAATTTGGGGTCTAATTTTGGTTTGTACTGATATTTACTAGACAGACACTAGACACTACTATGGTCATTTTGCTATTATTGCTACTAGTATCTATAATAGGATTATGAAGTATTAGGTAAGGGCTAAGTAAAATGAACCAACCAAATCTTAAGCAGGTACTCGTTGTTAAGCTAAGATCAACATGTACTTTTGTAACGAGGATAAACAAACAAACGAGACATAGTATCATGCTAGGTTATTAATCAAACGAGACATCGAGATAACCAGTAGGCATTTCAATTGATGGTAAATAGTAATCTTAGTTAGAAATGAGATTGAGAATTGGAAAATTTGAGGCATTTAGAGAATTAGGTCAAATCAAAGAGCCCAATTACAACTATTATGCTGCCACTTTTCTGGGAAATTTTGGGGTTTAGGCTAAAACATTAAGTGTTAAATCTTCATAAACAGTTAAGTATGTGATATGACTTGAATATTTAGATCATACCCTAGTCTAACCTTATAGGCCGGGTTGGGGCGTGACAGTAGGGGCATGCGCGATGCGCAAATTGCCTAGCACACGACCTTGGCTTTCGTTAAGTGACGACGCGAGCGTTGCGATGAGAAGATAGTTAGAGCTTTAATGTCGTGGCGATCCAAGCACCGTGCTACCTCAAAGTTGTCTGACAGTGTGTTCCTATGGGCCTGCGCGATGCGCGAATCTGTTAGCATACGACGCCGTGGTCCTCACTGAGTCGTAATGCGACGGACATGGTCTATTGTCGTGGCGATCCAAGCACCGCGTGGGCAGGAAGGTAGTTTGCATGTCTCGTTCCATGCATACGGGTGCATACACGGGGACGATAGGGGCATACGCGATGCACGAATTGCCTATCAAACAACCTTGGCTTTTATTAAGTGACGACCCGAGCATTGCAATAAGACGATGGCTAGAGCTTCAATGTCGTGGTGATCCTAGCACCGTGTTGCCTCCAAGCCGTCCGACGATGTATTCCTATGGGCCTGCGTGATGCGCGAATCGCCTAGCAAGCGATGCCATGGTCCTTGTTGAGTCGTAATGCGACAGACGTGGTCTAGTGTTGTGGCAATCCAAGTACCGCGTGGGCAGGAAGTCTGCTTTTGGTTGGTACCTCAAGTGCGTGCACTCAGTGCTTGGTCATACACCTCGTGCCATTCTTGACCCTTGTCCCTTGTCCCTCAGAAATTCTTCATGCTTAGCGGTGCATGCTCGGGCTGTCTCGCCAATTCTGTCTACCTAAAAGGCTTCATTTCCTTAGACGGTGGGGCGATTATCGGCTTGGTGGTCCGGGCATAGCAAACGTGATAGCGCGTGAGTGGTCGTCGGCTTGTATGGGTCGGTTGGATCCTTGCTTGAGCAGCGATGTCCACCCCTACTTGCCACTTCATTTGCGGGCCGAGTGCTTATGTTGCCTCGGTCGGCCGGTCGGTTTCCTGTGTTGTGTACCTACGAAGGCGATAGTATAAAGTCACATCGTCCATCTTTCGCCTTGCGTCTGCCTTCGTGGACGATGTGGGGGGAACCCCTAAGCATGTCCCATGTTCCACGCTACTTACTCCAACGAGTGCGGCAGACGTGGCCAATGGTGCGCCGCTCGATCTCTCGAATGCAGCACACCACGACGGTATGGGGTCCTTGGCCTCTCCTTGCCTGAAACCAGCGTTCGTCGCTAATCACGTATGATGGTCGCACGCTCGTCTCGAGCCGTCGACCCTTAGGAGACAATGTGCCTCGTACGACGCCGACGTCGATCACGAATGCTAATTGGTTGATCCTGCCAGTAGTCATATTCTTGTCTCAAAGATTAAGCCATGCATGTATAAGTATAAACTAATTCAGACTGTGAAACTGCGAATGGCTCATTAAATCAGTTATAGTTTGTTTGATGGTATCTACTACTCGGATACCCATAGTAATTAATAGAGCTAATACGTGCAACAAACCCTGACTTCTGGAAGGGATGCATTTATTAGATAAAAGGTCGACGCGGGCTTTACCCGTTGCTATGATGATTCATGATAACTCGATGGATCTCACGACCCTCGTGCCGTCGATGCATCATTCAAATTTTTTCCCTATCAACTTTCGATGGTAGGGTAGTGGCCTACCATGGTAGTGACGGGTGATGTAGAATTAGGGTTCGATTCCGAAGAGGGAGCCTGAGAAATGGCTACTACATCCAAGAAAGGCAGTATGCGCACAAATTTCCCAATCCTGACACGGGGAGGTAGTGACAATAAATAGAAATACTGGGCTCAAAGAGTTTGGTAATTGGAATGAGTACAATCTAAATCCCTTAACGAGGATCCATTGGATGGCAAGTCTGGTACCAGCAGCTGTGGTAATTCCAACTCCAATAGCGTATATTTAAGTTGTTGCAGTTAAAAAGCTTGTAGTTGGACTTTGGGATGGGTCGACCGGTCCGCCTCAGGTATGCACCGGTCATCTCGTCCTTTCTACCGGCGATGCGCTTCTGGCCTTAACTGGCCGGGTCGTGCCTCCGACGCTGTTACTTTAAAGAAATTAGAGTGCTCAAAGCAAGCATACGCTCTGTATACATTAGCATGGGATAACATTATAGGATTTCGATCCTATTAAGTTGGCCTTCGGGATTGGAGTAATGATTAATAGGGACAGTCAGGGGCATTCGTATTTCATAGTCAGAGGTGAAATTCTTGGATTTATGAAAGACGAACAACTGTGAAATCATTTACCAATGATGTTTTCATTAATCAAGAACGAAAGTTGGGGACTCGAAGAAGATCAGATATCGTCCTAGTCTCAACCATAAACAATGCCGATCAGGGATCGGCGGATGTTGCTTTTAGGACTCCGCCATCACCTTATGAGAAATCAATGTTTTTGGGTTTCGGGGGGAGTATGGTCGCAAGGCTGAAAAATAAAGGAATTGACTGAAGGGCACCAATAGGAGTGGAGCTTGCGGCTTAATTTGACTCAACACAGGAAAACTTACCAGGTCCAAACATAGCAAGGATTGATAAACAGAGAGCTTTTTCTTGATTCTATTGGTGGTGGTGCATGGCCGTTCTTAGTTGGTAGAGCGATTTGTCAGCTAATTCTCTTAACGAATGAGACCTCAACTTGCTAACTAGCTATGCGA
>CM075768.1:39542965-39555465 GCA_037974665.1 Ehretia macrophylla
AAGGGCTTCCTTTGCCTAGACGGTGGGTTGGTTACCGGCTTGGTGGTCCGGGCATAGCGAACGTGATTGCACGAGAGTGGTCGTCGGCTTGTATGGGTCGTTTGGATCCCTGCTTGAGCAGCGACGTCCGCCCCTGCTTCTCTCTTCATTTGTGGGTCGAGTTCTTACGTTGCCTCGGTAGACGTGCTTAGGGGTTCCCCCCATGTCGTCCACAGAGGCAGACGCATGGCAAGCCTACTGTCACGGTAGAGTGCTCAAAACAAGCCTACTGTCATGGTACCAGAGATTGATTCTGAGAAAATCCCTTCAGCGTGCGGCCTTAGCCAACGTCGGGGCTGGCTAAGTTACACCTGTGTAGAAAGTGATCAGAGTGAGCAGCACGAAAGGTAAGTGTTAGAGGTTGGGTTGGCCCTAACACTTAGTTAATTTTGACACTCAAGATTGCTAAAGGGTGTTTGGGTGTAGTGCACCACACTAGCAATCTAAGACAAAGGGACTTGAGCTTGTAGAATGCTGAAAAATGGCTAAGTAAAGAGCTGAAGATAGTGCACGAAATTGGCTAGCAAAGCCTAAATTTTATTGCCACTCAAATGCCATATTTATAGGCTTATAAGGCTTGATCAATGTACATGATATTTACACTTGTCACCACTATGATTTTGCCACCTATAATCACAATTGTAGATATTTACAAAGTTTAAATTCGAATTAGGTTGGAATTCTCCAGAATTTCCCTCTAATCGGGCATCATTAGGAAAAATCTCTGCACAGTGGGCAGCCTGGGCAGTGTGCCGGGAAATCTGGGTAGCAGTTTGAAAATTTCCCTCCTTAGCCACATTTCTAGAATTTTCTCCAGCCTTGCAGATTTTTCTTCAGCCAAATCTCATCCAAAGCTTCTTGGAGAAGCTTTCTAGCACCCTGAATTATTGGTGAGCGTCAAGAAATGCCTTAGGTAGATTTTTGTCCTTGGCACCATAGCATCATTCAGGCACTGTTTAGCTAAGCCGAAGGTGTCATTAGGCCAGAACGTGCGCACCGTCGCACCTTTCCCCACCTAAATCGGCATCGTCCCCGACGCCTTGGCATGTTCGAACTCCTCAATCTTCTTTTGAAACTGCCACATTAGATCCTTATGCTCCCATCTATTTTCATTGTCGGGTGCACCTTTCCACTTCACCAAGTACTCTGTCCAATTTTTCACACCACGTTTGCCCATCCGTGGGTTAGCCAAAATTTTCTCCACCTGCCGGTCGTATGAAGTGACGACGGCTGTTGGGGACCAACTTGATTCACCTCAGCTAGGGTCTTCCTTATCAACATTATAAGGCTTCAAAAAGCTCACATCGAATACCGGATGAATCTTTAACTTCAGCCGCAACTCAAGTTGGTAGGACACCTTGCCAACTTGCTTCACCACTTTGAACGGTCCTTCATACCTTCATACCAATCCTTTATGCACTGAACGAAGTGACTTGAATTGTTGAGGAATCAGCTTCACCATTACCAAATAACCTTCGTTGTACTCCATGAACTATCTCTTCTTGTTGGCCCACTTCTTCATTTTCTTGGCTGCTTTCTCCAGAGCGGCACAGGCCATGTCCCGTTCCTCCTGTAACTCCTTGGCAAACTGGTAGACAGTCGGGGCTTTCCCTGTATAGCTAGAATCCACCGTGTATGGTGTCAACGGCTGTCAACCTATGGCTAGTTCAAAAGGACTCCATCCCGTCGACTCCGACTTTTGGAGATTGTACGAAAACTGGGCCACATCAAGAAACCAAACCCAGTCCCGTTGATTAGCACTCACATAATGCCTCAAGTATAGCTCCAAAAGTACGTTCACCTATTCTGTCTATCCCTTGGTCTGCAGGTGAAAACTGGTTGAATAGGCTAGGTCTGAACCAAGCATCCTGAACAACTCAGACCAGAACTTCCCAGTGAAATGAGGGTCACGATCACTGACTATCGTCTTTGGCAGTCCCCACCATTTCACCACATACTGCATGAAAAGTCTAGCCGTCTCTTGTGCAGTGACATTTGGCGAGGCTGGAAAAAAGATGGCATACTTCGAAAACCTATCCACCACGGCCAAAATCGTGCCACACCCCTCTGACTTCGGCAGGCAAGTGATGAAGTCCATTGTGACACTCTCAAATGGGTACTCCGGCACCGGTAACGGTTGTAAAAGTCCAGCTGGATGTTTCTGCTCAATTTTGTCTTGTTGGCACACAAGACATGTCTGCACATAGGTCTCCACATCATCCCGCATCCGTGGCCAATAGTAGGCATCCTCCACCAATGCCATAGTGTGATGCATGCCGGGGTGACCAGCCCACAAGGAGTCATGGAACTCCTTTAGAATCTCTCGTCTCAGATTTCCCCACTTTGTCACGTACACTCAGTCACCTTGGTAAGCAACAATCCGTCCCGCACCCAGAATCGCCGTGTCTTCCCTTCCAGGGCATAGCTGATCAGTACTTGTGCAACAGGGTCACGTGCCAGTCCCTCCTGTATCTTGTCGTTCCAGGGACTGGTGGGACGGCTAATGGCCACGAGCTCCACCTTGCGGCTCAGTGTATCAGCGACACAGTTGTCACGGCCTGGCTTGTACTCCATCACGAAGTCAAACTCCGCCAGAAATCCTTGCCACCGAGCTTGCTTGGGTGTCAACTTCTTCTGGGTCTGGAAATAGCTGGCAGCCACATTATCAGTTCGTACCACGAACTTTGCCCTAAGCAAAAAATACCGCCAGGTCCGTAGGCAATGCACGACGGCAGTCATCTCCTTCTCGTGCACCGAGTACCGCCGTTTTGTGTCATTCAGCTTGCAGTTTTCAAATGCAATGGGATATTTTTCCTGCATCAACACACCACTAATAGCAAAGTCAGAGGCATCAGTGTGCACCTCAAATGGCTTACCAAAATCTGGTAACGCCAATACTGGCTCGGCTGTGACGGCTGCCTTAAGAGCTTCAAAGGCACGTTGGCACTCCTCGTCCGACGCCCATGGCCTGTTCTTCTTGAGCATATCAGTCAATGGGGCAACCATGGCTGAATAGCCTTTGATGAACCGTCGATAATAGTTCACCAAGCCTAGGAACGACCGCAGCTTTGGCACTCTAATCGGTGGTTCCCAATCCACAATGGCCTGCACCTTAGCCGGGTCCATCCTGATTTTGCCTCTACCCACTATATGTCCAAGGAAGTGCACCTCCTCCTTGGCAAAGCTATACTTCTCTAGCTTCACGTACAGTTCACGCTCCCTCAACTTTTGGAAAACCTACTGCAAATGACAAACATGGTCCTTCAAAGAAGAACTGTAAACCACAATGTCGTCTAGGTAGACGACCACAAATTTATCCAAAAACGACTGAAAAACTTTATTCATAAGGGTGCAGAAAGTAGCTGGTGCATTTGTTAACCCAAAAGGCATGACCAGAAATTCATAAGCATTATACCTAGTCACACATGCTGTTTTTGGCTCGTCCCCTTCTACTATTCTGACCTGCCAATATCCCGACCGCAAGTCAATCTTTGAGAAATATCAGGCAGCTCCCAAGTGATTGAACATCTCCATGATCAGTGGAATTGGGTACTTGTTCTTGATGGCGATTTTGTTCAACACCCGATAATCCACACACATCCTTAGGGAACCATCAGCATTTTTCTGGAACAACACCGGGGCACCAAACGGATTGTTGGATAGTCCAATCATGCATGCATCCAACAACTATTGCAACTACCATTTCAATTCAGCCAGCTCATTTTGGGCCATTCTGTACGGTGCCTGGACAAGGGGTTGAGCACCATCCACCAATTCAATTTTATGATCAACTTCACGCTTCGGGGACAATCGCTTCGGTAGTTCCTTTGGCATGATATCACGGAACTCTTCAAGCACCTTCTCGACAACAAGCGAAATAGGCTCAGGTTATATGCCTCGTTCCTCCCTACGAACAGCCACAAGGTATGTTTTCTCGTGCCGTTTTAGTCCTTTCACCAACTACGTTGCGGACAAAGTCTTGGCTTCTGTTTTGGTTTCCCGCTCCATCTTCACCGTACAAGGTGTAGGGGTACCTGTCACCATAATTGAATTGCCAAATGGAACCAAAAGGGCACGTACCTCGTCCAACCATTCCAGTCCAAGCACGATATCATAGTCGCCCAATGGAATGACTGTGTAATGAACAAAGCCTTGCCATTCCCCAATTCTGGTCCGTACACCACAAGTAGTTCCCAAACTAGGAATGGCTTTGGAGTTAGTTGCCTTGATCGTGCCTTGGTTCTGGTTCACCTGAAGGTCCAGCTTCCGTGCCATGTCCACCTTCATAAAATTATTAGTTGCACCTGTATCCACCAACGCTTTGAGTGGTCTACCCTTAATGTTTATGGCCACGAACAATGACCCCTTCCGTGGTTCTGCATACTTCTTCACATTTTCCTTAACGACATTCAAGATCCGCAACGACCCCATTTGCGTCTCCTGGTCCTAACACTGTTCTGCCTCCTGTTGTTGTTTAATCAGCATGGCCATCTTTCCCCGTTACAGGCATTCAACAATAGGGTAATCCTTGCTACCACACAGGAAACACTCGTACGTCTGTGGTTTGGCTTGGTTGCTTTCCCACTTGCCACTGCCTTGGGACTGCTTCCCTTTTCCTTTGTGTTGTAGTGGTTTTCTACCACCAGTATTAGAGGATGAGGATGTACCTCGGTCTCAGTTTCTTCCCCTACCTTTGTCTTTGCCTTGGCCCTGAGATTTAACACTTTCCCATTTCTTGGAAAATTCAATTAGGCTTTCGGCTGCAGCAATGGCCGAGGCGAGGTCCTGCACGCCATGACATTGCAGTTCCTGCCTTGCCCACGGCTGCAGGCCATCAAGGAAAGTAAACAAAGAATCCTTATCAAGTAAATCAGGGATTTCAAGCAATACATCCTGAAATGCCTTGACATAGTCCTGTATCACGCCCTTTTGCGTCAACCACCTCAATCGTCCCCGGGCCTCGTACTCAACATTTTTAGGATAAAATTGCTTCTTAATTTCTGCCTTGAACTCATCCCAAGTGTTTACAGTGCATAGGCCACGCTCCACGTCAGCAAAACGACGTGTCCACCACAACATGGCAATATCGATCAGGAATAATGGTGCCGCCTATACCTTTGCTTCATTGTCAACCAACCCAGTTGCAGCAAAGTACTGTTCTAGGTTCCAAAGAAAGTTCTCTAGTTCCCTTGCATTTCGGTTACCACTGAATGACTTCGGTCTGGGCACATCCAACTTTAGGCCAGAAACGGCTGCCACGACACCACAATTGCCAATGATAGCTTTGCACAGGGCAACGTCAGCCTTAATCGACTCAAGTTTTGTCCGCAATTCACTCAGGCTAGTAGTGAATTCTACACGGAACTCATCCAACGTATTTTTCATAGAATCAACAAAAGAATTGATAGAAGAGAGCACCTGACCTTGCAACTCTTCAATTCGGTCCTCCAAATCCTGAACCCGCTCAGCCAAGTCAGTCTCACCACCAAGTTCAACTTGGCTTAGCCTACTACACACATCATCCAGCACTGCGGAGTTCTCCAACGTTGCTTGTTCCACTCGCATAAGCCTGGCTTCCAAGGTACTCAATTGGTCCCTCGAGCCATGTCACGAAGACCCCTTCTTCGCCTTGCTCCTAGTTGTCATCCCCTCAATGATAGCTTGTTCAGTGTCGGTCGTCTCCTCATCCGATGCAGCCATAGTCCCTTATGATCACTCTAACATGAAATGAAAGCAAGAAGCACCAAGCAGTCTTCAATGCAATAGTTTGAGCCAAGCCAACCTTGGCCCTGATACCACCTATCACGGTACCAGAGATTGAGACTGAGAAAATCCCGTCTGTGAGACCCCATATTTTACTTTATCTCGATTTGCGTATTTTACCTCGTTTTGCGTGAATTGACTGTTTATGTGCTATATGACTTAGAATGTGATAATTCTGTGATTAATACTCATAATACATGCTAAGTGTACATTCATGAAATTTTCATCAAAAACGGAATTAGAAATTTTATCGTCAGTTTTGGTGAATAGTATTCTTGAACACCTGTACGCTAAAATTTTTACAGGGGTGTTTTAAATATTTTAAAACCTAGTCCTCGAGTATTAATAGACTCGTGTTTGATTAAAACGGATTTGGAATCAATTTTGGAATTTTAAAGATTTTTACACTTTCTTTTGCAAGAAAACGAGTTTTAAGCCGACTCGGGTGAAACTATTTTAATGTAACCTTCTTTGTCACCTAAAATATAGTGTCTAGAATTAATTTAAGTGTTAATTTAATAATTGAGCAAGAAATACTCAAGAAATGAATTAAAAGACTAGAACAACAATTAAACGACTAACTAAACTAATATTGACCATTTTAATAAGTTTGACCCTTAGCTTGTATGCATCAACACACACAAAACACAACACAAAACACACTAATCAACACACACAAAGGGCCGAGAGTTTCAAGGGAGAAAAGAGAAAGAATTTTCAAGGTTTCCAAAGTAATTTTTCATAGAAAAACTTAGTTTTTGTCTGTAGAACTTTGTGCCTAGTTGGATTCCGCTTGTTGGGCACGCATTACACGTATATCTAGGCTTATATCACATCAAAGGTGAGAGAAAAATTCTAGATCTCAAAACTCATTTTTTATGTTTTTGCTCATAACTGCATTTTGAACCGTTAGAATATTAATTTGAAGTTATATTATCGATCAGTGCATAAGTTTGTTAATTACGTGGTAATGCCGTTATAATGCCAAATTTTCGATTGCGATGTTTGTGTGAAAATCCAAAAATTTCAGCCTAGGTGCATTGAGGTTTTAGGGTTGTTGGGCTTGATTTTGATGTGTCTTTGTTGGTTTCCAAGATGGCTAATGTAGTTGATTGAATGCGTGAGTGTTTGAAACTGTTTTGGAGTTGTTTGGATTAGTAGAATGTAAGATATGATTATTTGAAGTTTAGGTTGTCTTTCTTTAAATTGTTGAATTGAGCCTTTAGATGATTGGTTGGTGTTTGAGTGATTGAATTGTGAGTTGTTAATGGTTATACTTGGGTTAGATTACGTGTTTAATGGATGATAAGTTGGATGGCCTACTTTGTCATCTAACTTAGTTGTTTGTTATTTAATTGAATCTTGATGTTATATTGATGACAAATGATGATAATTGATGATTATTATGATTACTGATTGATGAACCAGGAGATAGGCAATTCTTCTAGATTGTCCTCCTGTGAATGATGTTTATTATTATTGCTGAGTCTTGGTATGTGTGTGCCACCTCTCGGGCAGCGTCGGGCTGTCGGGTTGATAACGGCATGACTACTAGAGACTACCTCCAGCTCGTATGACGGAGGTGTCATGGAGGGCGAGGCTAGTGAGGTACCTCAGGTGCATGAGTAATAGGGAGTTACAAGAAGAATGGTTGAGATCGTGATGGCGTTTGAAGCTACACCAACTAGAGTATCCTTTATTGATTGGTCATTATAGTTATGTGTTTTTATTGTTATTGATGTTTTATTGCTTGTTTACTGCTCAAAGGATCATTTTCAAGGAGTATAGTAAATACTGTTAGAGATCTATCAGATCCTCACTGAGCTTGTTTTATATAAGCTCACTCTCAATTATTCCATGCATACAGGTGTTACAGAACAGGAATATAGATGCGTGCCTCAGGAAACTGAGAATGTGCTTTATGTGGACAAGTCCTATGTGCTAAAGTCTTGTCATTGATATCTGACATGTAGTTCTTTTTTGTTATCTTGTATATTAAAACTAGATGTCTTGTATTTACTTAGAAGTTTATGATGTATAAGATGTTGTAAAGATAATGAATTAAATGTTGTTAGCTTAGTAGTCTTGTTTTGGAACATGATTAGGTTGCTAGATTGGTTATAATCAATTTTGATATGTATGTTAAAGTTAAGGTATTATGTTGGAACAGAGGCTCATAATTTTAATTATACTATTCATCCTGGTGGAACCAAGATGTATCGGGACTTGAAGCAACATTACTGGTGGAATAGTATGAAGAGAGAAGTTGCTCAGTTCGTGTCTAGATATTTGACTTGTCAGCGAGTGAAAGCCGAGCATCAACGACCTACAGGTTTCCTTTAGTCGTTGGCTATACAACAATGGAAATGGGAGCATATTACGATGGATTTCGTCACTGGTTTGCCTAGAACTCCTAGAGATAACGATGCAGTTTGGGTTGTCGTGGATCATTTGACGAAGACAGCTCACTTTATTTCGATGCGGATGGGAGATGAAGTTTCAAAGTTGACGGATCATTATTTTGGATCAGATTGTTAGACTTCACGGAATTCCATCTAGTATTGTCTCAGATCGAGATCCTCGATTTACTTCTTGTTTGTAGGAGAAACTTTAGGAGACTTTGGGCACTCAGCTAAATTTCAGTACAGCGTATCATCCACAGACCGACGGTCAGTCTTAGAGGACTATTCAGATTCTGGAAGATATGCTCAAGGCTTGTGTACTAGACTTCGGGAAGAACTGGGAGAAACATCTATCACTTGCCGAGTTTGCCTATAACAATAGTTATCAAGCTACTATTGGGATGGCAGTTTTTGCAGATCTTTACGGTCGTAAGTGCCGTTCACCTTTGTATTGGGATGAAGTAAGGGAAATGAAGACTATTGATCTGACTATTATGCCAGAGCTTTTAGAGAAGATCGAGAATGTTCTGTTGATCAGGCAGAGAATGCTTACGGCGCATAGTAGAATCAAGAGTTATGCTAATAAGCGTCGTCAGGACTTGGAGTTTGCAGTTGGAGATCGGGTTTTCTTGACTTTGTCTCCTTGTAAGGGGTTTGTTCGTTATGGTAAAGGTGGTAAGCTAAGTCCGAGGTTTGTGGGGCCGTTTGAGATTACTGGTAGAGTGGGTAAGTTAACATATCGGTTGGCTTACCGGAAAATTTATCTAATGTCCACGATGTATTTCACGTGTCTAATTTGCGGAAATATAATCTGGATCCTTCTCATATTCTTGAGCTAGAGCCGTTACAGCTTCGTGAGAATTTAACTTATGATGAACGACCAATTCGTATTCTTGATCAGATGGAACGAGAGTTGAGGTCGAAGAAGATTCCGATGGTCAATGTGTTGTGGAAGCATCACGGTATCGAGGAAGCTACTTGGGAGACGCGAGATCAGATGCAATAGCAGTATCCAGATCTTTTTTTTATCAGCAAGTAAGAATTTCGGGGATGAAATTTCTTTAAGGGGGAGGGGGAGAATGTGAGACCCCATATTTTGCTTTATCTCGATTTGGGTGTTTTACCTCATTTTGCATGAATTGACCTGTTTATGTGCTATATGACTTAGAATGTGATAATTATGTGATTAATACTCCTAATACATGCTAAGTGTGCATTCATGAAATTTTCATAAAAAACATAATTAGAAATTTTATCGTCGGTTTTGGTGAATAGTATTTTTGAACACTTGTCTGCTAAAAATTTTATAGGGGTGTTTTAAATATTTTAAAACCTAGTCCTCGAGTATTAATAGACCCATGTTTGATTAAAACAGATTTGGAATTGGTTTTGGAATTTTAAAAATTTTTACACTTTCTTTTGCAAGAAAACGAGTTTTAAGCCGATTCGGGTGAACTTATTTTCATGTAACCTTCTTTGCCACCTAAAATATAATGTCTAGAATTAGTTTAAGAGTTAATTTAATAGTTGAGCAAGAAATACTCAAGAAATGAATTAAAAGACTAGAAAAATAATTGAAGGACTAAATAAACTAACATTGACCATTTTAATAAGTTTGACCTTTAGCTTATATGCATCAACACACATTAAACACAACAGAAAACACACTCATCAACACACACAAAGGGCCGAGAGTTTCAAGGAGAAAAAGAGAAAGAATTTTCAAGGTTTTCAAAGCAATTTTTCATAGAAAAACCTAGTTTTTGCTCGTAGGATTCCGTGCCGAGTTGGATTTCGCTTGTTGGGCCCACATTGCACGTATATTTAGGCTTATATCGCATCAAATGTGAGAGAAAAATTATAGATCTCAAAACTCATTTTTTATGTTTTTGCTCATAACTGCATTTTGAACCTTTAGAATGTTAATTTGAAGTTATATTATTGCTCAGTGCATGCTAGGGATCGTTTATGTGTATTACTACGAGATTTGAGCCATTGTAGCGAAATTATTTATTTTTGAGTATTTAAAGTTGATAGATTGGCTATTTGAGGATTATCTTGAGTTTTTGTTGTTGGAATCGATTGCCGTCGATTTCTAAAAGTTTATTAATTACGTGGTAACGCCATTATAATGCCTAATTTTCGATTGCGATATTTGTGTGAAAATCCAAAAATTTCAGCCTAGGTGCATTGAGGTTTTAGGGTTGTTGGGCTTGATTTTGATGTGTCTTGGTTGGATTCCAAGAGGGCTAATGTAGTTGATTGAATGCATGAGTGTTAGAAACTGATTTGGAGTTGTTTGGATTAGTAGAATGTAAGATATGATTATTTGGATTTTAGGTTGTCTTTCTTTAAATTGTTGAATGGAGCCTTTAGATGATTGGGTAGTGTTTGAGTGATTGAATTGTGAGTTGTAAATGGTTAGACTAGGGTTAGATTACGTGTTCAATGCATGTTAAGTTGGATGGCCTACTTTGTCATCTAACTTAGTTGTTTGTTGTTTAATTGAATCTTGATGTTATATTGATGACAATTGATGATTATTGACGATTATTGATTGATGATTGATGAACTGGGAGATAGGCAATTCTTCTAGATTGTCATCCTATGAATGATGTTTATTATTATTGCTGAGTCTTAGTATGTGTGTGTCCCCTCTCGGGCAGCATCGAGCTGTCGAGTTGATAACGGCATGACTACCAGAGACTACCTCCAGCTCGCATGACGGAGGTGTCATGGAGGGCGAGGCTAGTGAGGTACCTCGGGTGCGTGAGTAATGGGGAGTTACAAGAAGAATGGTTGAGATCGTGATGGCGTTTGGAGCTACACCAACTAGAGTATCCTTTATTGATTGGTCATTATAGTTATGTGTTTATATTGTTATTGATGTTTTATTGCGTGTTTACTGCTCAAAGGATCATTTCCAAGGAGTATAGTAAATACTGTTAGAGATCTATCGGATCCTCACTGAGCTTGTTTTATATAAGCTCACTCTCAATTATTGCATGCATACAGGTGTTACAGAACAGGAATACGGATACGTGCCTCAGGAAGCTGAGAATGTGCTTTATGTGGACAAGTCCTATATGCCAAAGTCTTGTCATTGATATCTGAGATGTAGTTCTCTTTTGTTATCTTGTATATTAAAACTAGATGTTTTGTATTTACTTAGAAGTTTATGATGTATAAGATGTTGTAAAGATAATGAATTAAATGTTGCTAGCTTAGTAGTCTTGTTTTGGAACATGATTAGGTTGCTAAATTGGTTATAATCTATTTTGGGAATGTATGTTATATAGTAAATGTATGATGTTGGAACAGAGGCGTATAACCTATGGATGCAATGGTAAATAATATTTATTGTATGTTGTAGTTGTGTTGTTAATTATTGAATTATTGTGGAGTTGGATGTATGAGTTTCAAAGAGGTTGGTTTAGAGCGTCAGTGTCCAAATTACTGTCGTTATACTGCTAAAATTCTGTTGCGTCCTAACTGATTGTAGGAGGGGTCGAGTTGGGGCGTGACACCATCACCGTGCGGCCTTAGCCAGCGCCAGGGCTGACTAAGTTGCGCCTGTGTAAAAAGTGATTAGAATGAGCAACACGAAGGGTAAGTGTTAGAGGTTGGGTTGGCCCTAACACTTAGTTAATTTAGACACTCAAGATTGCTAAAGGGTATTTGGGTGTAGTGCACCACACTAGCAATCTAAGACAAAGGGACTTGAGCTTGTAGAATGCTGAAAAATGGCTAAGTAAAGAGCTGAAGATAGTGCACAAAATTGGCTAGCAAAGCCTGAATTTTATTGCCACTCAAATGCCATATTTATAGGCTTACAAGGCTTGATCAATGTACATGATATTTACACTTGTCACCACTATGAATTTGCCACCTATAATCACAATTGGAGATATTTACAAAGTTTAAATTCGAATTTGGCTGGAATCCTCCAGAATTTCCCTCTAATCAGACATCATAAGGAAAAATCTCTGCACAATGGGCAGCCTGGGTAGTCTGTCGAGCAATCTGGGCAGCAGTTTGAAATTTTCCCTCATTAGCAACATTTCTATAATTTTCTCCAGCCTTGTAGATTTTTCTTCAGTCAAATCACGTCCAAAGCTTCTTGGAGAAGCTTCCTAGCACCCTGGACTGTTGGTGAGGGTCAAGAAATGCCTTAGGCAAATTTTCATCTATGCCACCATAGCATCGTTCAGGCACTATTTTAGCTTAGCCAAAGGTATTGTTGGGCCAGAACATGCGCACCGTTGCACTACGCTCTGTATACATTAGCATGGGATA
>CM075768.1:39560465-39570465 GCA_037974665.1 Ehretia macrophylla
CCCCATCCGCAATCTAATCCCATCCCATCCCATCAACTAATACTATTTCTCCCAAATAGGCCAAGAGGTTCGATGCCCTACGCCGCCCCCCAAGTGTGTCTCCAAGAGCCAAAATAAGTCATAAGTTGTAACCCAAGTGCCGACGCACGAATGCCCAAGTGTTGCCAAGTGCTCTACGCCCAAGTCCGAATAACATTAGCCTAAGTTAGTTTGCGACGCTCGCTGTGTGCATAAGTGCCGCCACAAGTGTCATGGGGTTTTGATGCAACGATGATGCCCAATTATGCCCAAGTGCTAAGTGCTATGCCCAAGGATGCCCAAGTGCTAAGTGCTATGCCCGATGATGCCCAAGTGCTAAGTGTTATGCCCAAGGATGCTCAACTGCTATGTGTTATGCCCAAGGATGCCCAAGTGCTATGTGCTATGCCCAAAGATACCCAAGTGCTATGTGCTATACCCAAGTGATATGCCCAATGATGCTCAAGTGTCGACATCATAAGTTTTAAGTGTTGACACGCAAATCCCTAAAGTGCTATACCCAAGTGCTATGTGATATGCCAATAATGCCCAAGTGCTATGTGCTATGCCCATTGATGCCCAAGTGCTATGTGTACCCAAGCTCTATGCCTAAGTGCTATGTGCAGTCAAGTGCTATACCTAATGATGCCTAAGTGCTATGTAATATATCCAAGTGCTAACGGGCCCACTATCGGCCGACCCCACGTATCGCCTCGAGTGTCCAAGTGTTAGATAGCCTATGCTTGCTTCGTAAGAGATGGCAAAAAATTTGAATCCGACCTTGTGTGCTGCTGGCCCGCCGAGGTGCCTAACATTCTTCCCTTAGCATTAATGGTGATGGAGGTTGTGTTGCCCCTATCTTCGGCAAGGTTGGGCACGTTGGTGAACAGTTAGGGCACGGTTGCCCACAGTGTTGCACGATGGCGCATGATTGGGCCTCAGATGGGGCGCTTACTTGGGGCACATACTTGGGGCACCTACTTGGGGCCTCGGATGAGCTACAGCTTCGCACACAGTTGGAGCACGGCTTGGCAAGATTTTTGCGCAGTGGTGTCGCGCATCGGGGATGATGGGGCAAACACTTGGGCGCGCATGCCACACGAAGGTACACACATGGGGTACTCGTGCCGCACTATGGTGAGCGCATGGGGCACTTGTGCCGCACGATGGTGAGCGCATGTGGCTCGTATGCCGCACGAAGGTGCGTGCATGGGGCGCCCATGTCGCACGAAGCTACGCACATTATTTGTGGAACGAAGTGTTTATGACCTAGTAAACGTTGATAAAAATACATGAAAATTTATAGGTGGCTATATTTTACAGTTCTGGACATTTTTTTTCAGAAATAGGCTAAGGCGCAATCTGACTCTAAAACCCTAAAAAATGGCAACAATCGTAATGTGTCTAAAACTGGACAGTTTTGCGTAGTCTCACGGTTTTGGCCATAACTCCTAAATCCGAACTCCAAATGCAACGAGGTTTGTTCCTAGATTCAAATCACTCATTAAGAGGAAATTTGAAATTTGGTTCACTGAAATTGGATATTATTTGCTTGTTTAATTGAATGTGGGAAAATAGACCATTGCAGTGAGGTTTTTGTTTAGTGATATGCTTTGAATCATATTGAGACCTTGCTTGTGGTATTGAATGCTTGGAATTGTGGCACTTAGATGTTGTGTGGACTGTTGTGGTTGGTTGAGGTTGCGTAATTTGTTTGATGTATGGCTTGGGATCATTAATTGATGAATGGTTTGTTTAATCGCATGTTTAAGCACGGAATTGAGGCCCTAATGCTTATGACTATTTGCTAAGAGATGATCTTATGGTTAAATGTCTTAAATTGTGTGGTTAATCGGCTGCCCGTAGTTATCCTTATAGCTCTAAATGTGATTTCCAATGATTACGTGTCGATTAGTAAACTTTTCTTGCACCCGGTCTCATGTAAACGTCGTTGCATGCTTGTATAATCTTAATACTTGATACGTGAACCCTGAAATGAGTTATATGACTTGATTTACATGTGTTACTTGGCTGCCTGTTTAATGTTCATATAACTCTATGTGTTTTACAAAGTGAAAATTCGTGTTAAGCATGCCTCGTTCGTTTACTTGGCAATATGTGATCTTGAAATTGCTCGGAGGCAACCTACTTTGTTGCCCCCCTAATGTGAATTGTTAAATGGTATAAATGTACATTGTATACAAGGTTGCAACCTTTCATTATGGCATGGTAGCGTTTCATGAACATCGGACGGCATAGGGCTTGCCGGTGCTCTTGTGACTACCAAGGTCCAATTCCCTCTCTCACTTGAAATTCTACCCTCGGAGAGTTGGGTCGTAGGATTTCGGGGTACATCCGGAGTACACCCAATTGGGAGCGAGAAGTGGATGATTGAAGCTGGCCGCAACAATTGTTATTGAAAATGATATTGAGAGCAAACACTTACCGATTGAACTTGAGAGCAAAAGCTCACCGTATCCTTGAAATGATTGGTAATTGTATCTGTTGTTCAATTTGATTCTTATAATTTGCGTACTTTATTATTTGTAATACGTGACATGTTTTCAAAAAGAGATTTTTATGAGATTAACCGGAAAAGAGTTTCAAAACATTATCTCTTGTTCCCCCTCACTGAGTTCATAAGGACTCACCCTTTTTTATCATAACAGGTAAAGAAGATCAGGAACAGGTACCCGAGGAGAACGTGTATGTTGATGACTCCTTTGAGTGATTGCTTGTCTTACGTGCCGCGCTTGACTGTGGCTATTTTGTGAACGCTATGTTATTTTGAAGACTATTTCTTATGTTGTTTGTTGTTGTTGTAAATGACCCTCATTGTAATTTGGGGTCTAATTTTGGCTTGTACTGACTATAACTAGACGACATGCTATCTTGTGGGTTGCTATTACTGTTTTAATTTAGTAACTACCATAGGCAACTCAATCACTAGGTGAAGAAATCAAATGATGTAACTCTATCTAATTTCACCTAGGTACTCAATAGTAAGCTAAAGATCAATAGGTACTTGCGTCATAGGAATCGACAAGTAAACGGGATATAGTCATCATGGTAGGCTTATTAATCAAACAAGACTTTCAAGATAAACTAGTAGGTATATCGGTTCACGACCAAATAGAAGTTCTTAATGGAATTGGATTAATGATTGGTATATTGAGGCATTTAGAAATTTAGGTCAAACCAAAAGGTCCTAAATACAGTCGTTATGCTGCTGATTTTTTGGGAAATCTTTTAGAGTTTTGGGCTAACATTAAGTGTTAAATCTTAACAAATTACGAAATGGTGTAAATGTTTAGATCACACCCTAGTCTAACCTCTATAGGTCAGGTTGGGGTGTGACAAAGCGTGATGCGCAAATCGCCTAGCACACGTGGCATTGGCTTTTGTTAAGCAACGACGCGAGCGTTGCAATGAGACTATTGCTAATTTTTCAATGTCGTGGCGATCCAGGCACCATGTGGCCTTGAAGCCGTCCCCCGGTGGGTTCTGATGTGCCTGTACGATGAACGAATCGCCTAGCACACGACGCCATGGTCCTCACTGAGTCATAATACGACATACGTGGTCTAGTATCGTGACAATCCAAGCACCGCGTGGGCAAGAAGATAGTTTGCTTGTCCCGTTTCGTGCATACAGGTGCATACAGGGGGACAGTAGGGGTAGTGTGAAACCCCACTTTCTTGCTTATCTCGTTTTACGTGTTTTACCTCGTTTTGCGTGCATATGATCTGTTTATGTGCTATAGGACCTAGAAAGTTATAATTTTGATTTCAATACTTCTAATACGTGCTAAATGTGCATTCATGAAATTTTCATCAAAAACGGAGTCAGAAATTTTATCGTCGATTTTCAGTGAATAGTGTTTTCGAAACACGTCCGCTATAATTTTGAAACTGGTCTTTTTAACCCTTCTAGACCTAGTCCACGGACTTTAATAGACCTGTGTTTGATGAAAACGGTTTTAAAATCGGCTTAAGAATTTATTAGGGTTTTTACACCGACTTTTGCGAAAATCGAGTTTTAAGCCGACTTGGGTGGAATTCTTTGAATGTAAAACTTCTTGTCACCTAAAAATAATCCACTTGAGATATCTTGGGGGTTGCATAACTATTTTTAATTTGGTGAGCATTAAAATGCAATTAAAGACATTAAAAACACAAAAATACCTATTAAAATAACTTTGACTTTAATTAAATAATTGACCATTTAAGCTAATGTCCTCAACACACACTCACACAACACAAAAACACCATCACACACACACACATTGCCGAGGGGTTGAGGGAGAAAAGAGAAGAAAGAAAACTCAAGCTTTCAATCCAATTTTTCAAAGAAAAACCTAGTTTTTGTCCGTGAAACTTCGCACCGACTTGGATTCTGCTTGTTGGGCACGCATAGCACGCATTCCTAGGCTTATATCGCATCTAAGGTGAGAGAAAAATTCTAGATCTCAAAATGTCATTTTTGTGTTTTTGCGTATAAATGAAGATTGAACCGTTAGAATTGTAATCTGATGTTAGATTATTGCTCCTTGCATGCTAGGGATCATTATATACTAATACTACGAATTTCTGTCGGATGTAGCATAATTTTTATTTTCCGGGTATTTAATTTTGATTAAAATGTTCAAAGTTGATTTAATTGAGTTGTGTTGATCGAAATCGATTGCCGTCGATTTCTAAATACTTGATAATTACGTGTTAGCGCTGTTGTAATGCCGAATTTTCGATTACATTGATTGAGTGAAAATCCGGAAAATCCAGCCATGACATCTTAGGATTTTAGGGTTATCGGGCGTGATTTAGAGGTGTTATGGTGGATTTCCGAGAGGGCTAATGTAGTAGGTTGAATGGGTGAGTGATAGGAACTGATTTGGCAATGTTTGGATTAGTAGATTGTAAGTTATGAATTTTAGAAGTTTAGGTTGTCATTCTTTAATTTCTTGAACGATGCCTTAGATGGTTGGGTAGTGTTCGAGTGATGAATGGTGAGTCGTTGTTGAGTAATTTAGAGTTTAATTATGTATATTATGTATGTCCGGTTAGATGGCTTTCTTTGTCATCTAACTACGTTGTTTGTTGTTTAATTTAATATCGATGTTATATTGATGTTATATTGATGTTATTGATTGATTATTATTGAATGCGGGAATCGGGCACTCTTGTTGCCGATCTCCCAATTGATTGATTGATTTATGCTTGCATGATGATTGATGAATATGGAGTCTTGGTATGTGTGTGCCACCTCTCGGGCAGCGTCGGGCTGTCGGGTTGATAACGGCATGACTGCCATAGGCTACCCCCAGCGCACATGACGCAGATGTCATGGAGGGAAGGGGTTAGTGAGGTACCTCGGGTGCGTGAGTAATGGGGAGTTATAAGAAGAACGGTTGAGATCGTGATGGCGTTTGGAGCTACACCAAATAGAGTATCCTTATTGAATGGTCATATAGTTATGTGATGATAGCTTTATTTATGTTATTATGTTGTTGTGTGTTTACTTGCTCAAAGGACTAAATCCAAGGAGCGTAGTGAATACTGTCGAGATCTATCGGATCCTCACTGGGCTTATGTATATAAGCTCACTCTCTATTAATGCATGTTTCAGGTGTACTTTCACAAGATTACGGGTACGTGCCTCCTGAAGAGGAGAATGTGGAAAACGTGCCTTTCGTGGATGAGTCATATGTCCCTGAGTCTTATCCATGATTCTATGTTGTTAAATGTCATGTATATTAGCTTAATGGACTTTTATATGCTTTTCGGTTCTTAGTGTAATAGTTGTTGAAAAGATAATGATCCAAACGATGTTAATATTTAGTGGCTTCCTTTTGTGTATGGTTAAATTGTAGTTGTGTCTCAACTTACTTTTGAAATGTATGATAAAGTTGAGATATTGTATGTCATGTTGGAACGGAGGCGTATAACGAGGATGTTTTATTGTATAATATGGTTGTGTTGTATGTTGTTGTTTATATAGAGAAATTTCTGGATGTATGATGTTTAATAAGGTTGGTTTAGAACCTCGGAAATCTGTTTCCTGTCGTTATGCCGCCAAAATTCCATTGCGTCCTGACTGATCGTAGGTGGGGTCGAGTTGGGGCGTGACAGGTAGGGGCATGCACGATACGCGAATCGCCTAGCATATGGCCTTGGCTTTTGTTAAATGACGATGCAAGCGTTGCGATAAGACGATGGCTAGAGCTTAATGTCGTGGCGATCCAAGCACCGTGTTGCCTCCAATACGTTCAACGGTGTGTTCCTATGGGCCTGCGCGATGCGTGAATCGCCTTGCACATTACGCCATGGTCCTCGCTGAGTCGTAATGCGTTGGACATGGTCTAGTGTTATGGCGATCCACGTACCACGTGGGCAGGAAGATAGTTTCCTTGTCCCGTTCCGTGCATACGAGAGTATACACTGGGACGGTAGGGGCATGCGCGATGCGCGAATCGCCTAGCACATAGCCTTGGCTTTTGTTACGTGACGCCGTGAGCGTTGCGATGAGACGATGGCTAGAGCTTCAATGTCGTGGTGATCCAATCACCGTGTTGCCTCCAAGCCATCCGACGGTGTGTTTCTATGGGCCTGTGTGATGCGTGAATTGCCTAGCACATGACGCCATGGTCCTCGCCGAGTCATAATATGACGGACGTAGTCTAGTGTCGTGGCGATCCAAGCACCGTGGGGGCTCGAAGTCCACTTTCGGTTGGTACCTCAAGTGCGTGCACTCGGTGCATGGTCGGGCACCACGAAGTAGGCTCCTAAGCTTGCGACGTGTAGCCTAGTCATACACCTCGTGCCCTTCCTGTCCCTTGTCCCTCAGAAATTCTTCGTGCCTAGCGGTGTGTTCTCGGGCCATCTCACCGGTTCTGTCAACTTGAAGGGCTTTGTTTGCCTAGACGGTGGGAGGATTATCGGCTTCGTGGTTTAGGCATAGCGAATGTGATAGTGCGTAAGTGGTGGTCGAGTTGTATAGGTCAATTGAATCCTTGCTTGAGTAGCGACGTCCGCCCCTGCTTGCCTCTTCATTCGCGGAACGAGTGTTTACTTTGCCTTAATCGGTCGGTCGGTTTCTTGTGTTGCGTATCTACGAAGACGACAGTATAAAGTCACATTGTCCATCGTTCACCTTGCGTCTGTCTCTGTGCACGACGTCGGGGGAACCCCTAAGCACGTCCCTTTGTTCTACGCTGCTCACTCTTACGAGTGCGACAGACATAGCCTATGGTGCATCGCTCGATCTCTCGGATGTGGCATACCACGACGGTATGGGGTCCTTGGCCTCTCTTTACCTGAAACCAGCGTTCGTCGCTAACCGTGTACGACGGTCGCACGCTCGTCTTGAGCCATCTACCCTTAGGGGACGACGTGCCTCGTGCGACGCCGACGTCAGTCAGGAATACTACTTGTTTGATCCTGCAAGTAGTCATATACTTGTCTCAAAGATTAAGCCATGCATGTATAAGTATGAACTACTTCAGACTGTGAAACTACGAATGGCTTATTAAATCAGTTATAGTTTGTTTGATGGTATCTACTAATTGGATAACTGTAGTAATTCGAGAGCTAATACGTGCAACGAACCTCGACTTCTAGAAAGGATGCATTTATTAGATAAAAGGTCGACGCGGGCTCTGCTCATTGCTGCAATAATTCATGATAACTCGACGGATCGCACGGCCCTCATGCCGACGACGCATCAATCAAATTTCTGCCCTATCAACTTTCGATGGTAGGATAGTGGCCTACCATGGTGGTGACGGGTGACGGAGAATTAGGGTTCGATTCCGGAGAGGGAGCCTGAGAAACGGCAACCACATCAAGGAAGGCAGCTGGCTTACAAATTACCCAATCCTGACACGGGGAGGTAGTGACAATAAATAACAATACCGGGCTCAAAGAGTTTGGTAATTGGAATGAGTACAATCTAAATCCCTTAACAAGGATCCATTGGAAGGCAAGTATGGTGCCAGCAGTTGTAGTAATTCCAGCTCCAATAGCGTATATTTAAGTTGTTACAGCTAAAAAGCTCGTGGTTGGACTTTGGGATGGGTCTGCCGGTCCGCCTCAGGTATGCACTGGTCATCTCGTCCCTTCTGTCAGGGATGCATTCCTGGCCTTAACAGGCAGGGTCGTGCCTCCAGCGCTGTTACTTTGAAGAAATTAGAGTGCTCAAAACAAGCCTACACTCTGTATACATTAGCATAGCATAACATTATAGGATTTCGATCCTATTGAGTTGGCCTTCAGGATCGGAGTAATGATTAACAGGGATAGTCGGGGGCATTCCTATTTCATAGTCAAAGGTGAAATTCTTGGAATTATGAAAGATGAACAACTGCGAAAGCATTTGCCAAGGATGTTTTCATTAATCAAGAATGAAAGTTAGGTGCTCGAAGACTATCAAATACCGTCCTGGTCTCAACCATAAACGATGCCGACCAGGGATCGGCGGATGTTGCTTTTAGGACTCCGCCGGCACCTTATGAGAAATCAAAGTTTTTGGGTGCCGGGGGGAGTATGGTCGCAAGGCTGAAACTTAAAGGAATTGATGGAAGGGCACCATTATGAGTGGAGCCTGCGGCTTAATTTGACTCAACACGGGGAAACTTACTAGGTCCAGACGTAGTAAGGATTAATAGACTGAGAGCTCTTTCTTGATTCTATGGGTGGTGGTGCATGGCCGTTCTTAGTTGGTGGAGTGATTTGTTTAGGTAATTCCGTTAACAAATGATACCTCAGCCTACTAAATAGCTATGCGAAGGTATCCCTCCATAGCTAGCTTCTTAGAGGGACTACATCCTTTTAGGCTGCGACAGTTTGAGGCAATAATAGGTCTGTGATGCCCTTAGATGTTCTAGGCTGCACGCGCGCTACACTGATGTATTCAACGAGTCTATAGCCTTGGTCGACAGGCTCAAGTAATCTTTGAAATTTCATCGTGATGGGGATAGATCATTGCAATTGTTGGTCTTGAACGAGGAATTCCTAGTAAGTGCGAGTCATCAGCTCGTATTGACTACGTCCCTGCCCTTTTTACACGCCGCCCGTCGCCCTTACCGATTGAATGATCCGGTGAAGTGTTCGGATCGCGGTGACTTGGGCGGTTCACTACCTGCGATGTCTCGAGAAGTCCACTGAACCTTATCATTTAAAGGAAGGAGAAGTCGTAGCAAGATTTTCGTAGTAGAACCTGCGGAAGGATCATTATTGAACCATGCGAGGGCTGAACGACCAGCAAACCCATTTAAATGATGCGGGGCCAATGCGGGGAAGACGGATCGTCCCTAGCCCGCGTGTTGATTCCAAGTCGGGGTGAACGCTTCGCAAACAACGAACTCCGGCGTCAAATGTGCCAAGGAAAATGAAAAATGGGGGCCAGCGTATCCCTGCACCGTCTGTGGTATGTCGTGTTAGGCCTCTGTCCCTTACGAAACGAAAATGACTCTCGGCAATAGATATCTCAGATCTCAGATCGATGAAGAACATATCAAAATTTGATACTTGGTATGAATTGCAGAACCCTTTGAACCATCGAGTGTTTGAATGCAAGTTGCGCCCAAAGCCGTCAGGCCGAGGGCACGTCTGCCTGGGCGTCACGCATCGCGTTGCCCTTTCCACCCCGAGCCCCAACACTGGGTTGCTGGGTCCGTGCGTAGGGGCTGATTGTGGTCTCCCGTGTCTCGAGGCCCAGTTGGCCGAAATGCTAGTCCGGCGCAATAGACTTCATGACAAGTGGTGGTTAGTCCATTCAACTCGCGAGTTGTCGTGTGTTGTCCCGTCGCGCATGCGGGACTGAAGATAGACCCTCCAACACCGTGTGCTACGAACGCAACCCCAGGTCAAGCGGGATTACCCATTGAGTTTAAGCATATCAATAAGCGGAGGGAAAGAAACTTACAAGGATTCCCTTAGTAATGGCGAGTGAACTAGGAATAGCTTAGCTTGAGAATCGGGCAGCT
>CM075768.1:39572965-39580465 GCA_037974665.1 Ehretia macrophylla
AGCTCGTTTGATTCTGATTTCCAGTACCAATAAGAACCATGAAAGCATGGCCTAACGATCCTTTAGACCTTCAAAATTTGAAGCTAGAGGTGTCAGAAAAGTTACCACAGGGATAACTGGCTTGCGGCAGCTAAGCGTTCATAGCGACGTTGCTTTTTGATCCTTCGATGTTGGCGCTTCCTATCATTGTGAAGCAGAATTCACCAAGTGTTGGATTGTTTACCCACCAATAGGGAACGTAAGTTGGGTTTAGACCGTCGTGAGACAAGTTAGTTTTACACTGCTGATGATAGTGTCGCAGTAGTAATTCAACCTAGTACGAGAAGAACCATTGATTCACACAATTGGTCATCGTGCTTGGCTAAAAAGCCAGTGGCGTGAAGCTATTGTGCTCTGAATTATGACTGAACGCCTCTAAGTCAGAATTCAGGCTAGAAGTGATGCGTTCGCCTTCCGCCAGTTCACCAACCCGCAGTAGAGGATTTCGGTCCCCAAGGGTATGTGTCGTTGGCCAAGCCGTTGAGATGGAAGTATTGCGCCGGCCGCCTTGAAGTACAATTCCCATCGAGTAGCAAGCAGAATCCTTTGCAGACGACTTAAATACGTGACGGGGTATTGTAAGTGGCAGAGTGGCCTTGCTTCCACGATCCACTGAGATTCAGCCCTTTGTCGCACCGATTTGTCCCTTCCCCCTCCTCTCCTATTTCCGCCCCATCCGCAATCCAACCTATCCCATCAACTAACACTATTTCCCCCAAATGGGCCAATAGGTTCGACGCCCTATACTGCTCCCCAAGTATGTCTCCAAGTACCTAAGTAGGTCATAAGTTATAACCCAAGTCTCGATGCACGAATGCCCAACTGTTGCCAAGTGTTCTACGCCCAAGTCCGAATAACATTAGCCTAAGTTAGTTTGCCACACTCGCTGCTTGCATAAGTGCCACCGCAAGTATTGTGGGGTTTTGAGGCAACGATGATGGCGAATTATGCCCAAGTACTAAGTGCTATGCCCAAGGATGCCCATGTGCTAAGTGCTATGCCCAAGGATGCCCAAGTGCTATGTGTTATGCCCAAGGATGCCCAAGTGCTATGTGCTATACCCAAGTGATATGACCAATGATGCCCAAATGTCGACGTCATAAGTTTTTAGTGCCGATGCGTGAATGCCCAAAGTGCTATAACCAAGTGCTATGTGCTATGCCTAATGATACCCAAGTCCTATGTGTTATGCCCATTGATGCCCAAGTACTATGTGCCACTAAGCTCTATGCCCAAGTGCTATGTGCATCCAAGTGCTATGCCCAATGATGTCTAAGTGCTATGTGCTATGCCCAAGTGTTAACAGGCCCACTGCCGGCCGACCCCGTGTATCGCCTCGAGTGCCCAAGTGTTAGACACCCTATGCTTGATTCAGAAGAGATCGCAAAAAATTTGAATCCAACCATGTGTGTTGTTAGCCCGCCGAGGTGTCTAACGTTCTTCTCTTAACATTAACGGTGACTGAGGTTATGTTGCCCCTATCTTCGGCACGGTTGGGAACATTGGTGAACGGTTATGGCACGACTGCCCACGGTGTTGCACGATGGCGCATGATTGGGCCTCGGATGGGGCACGTACTTGGGGCACGTACTTGGGGACTCAAATGAGCTATAGCTTGGCACGCAGTTGGGCAATGGTTTGGCAATGTTGTTACGCAGTGGGGTAGCGCATCGGGCACGATATGGCAAGTACTTAGGCGACGATGCCGCACGAAGGTACGCCCGTGCCGCACGATGGTCCATGCATGGGGCACCCATGACACAAGATGGTACGCGCATGTGGCCAGTATGC
This sequence comes from Ehretia macrophylla, assembly GCA_037974665.1. Classification (NCBI taxonomy): domain Eukaryota; kingdom Viridiplantae; phylum Streptophyta; class Magnoliopsida; order Boraginales; family Ehretiaceae; genus Ehretia; species Ehretia macrophylla. The sequence continues at coordinate 39,574,796 of CM075768.1, forward strand.
CGCATGAAGGTGTGTGCATGGGACATCCATGTTGCACGAAGGTACGCACATGGGGCTCCTATGCTACACGAAGGTGCACATATGGGGTGCGCCTGCTGCAATATGGTGCGCGCATGTGGCCCACATGCCTCACAAAGGTGCTTGTATGGGGCGCCCATGCCGCACGAAGGTGCGCACATAGGATGCCCATGTCGTACGAAGGTGCATGAATGGGGAGCCCATGCTGCACGATGGTGTGCGCATGGGGTGCCCATGCCACCCGATGGTGCGCGCATGCTGCTCAAATGTGTGTGTTTGTGGCACCCATGCCACATGATGGTGAGCTTATGGGGCGCCTGTGCAGCACGATGGTGCGTACATGTGGCCTGCATGCCGCATGAAAGTACGCGCATAGGGCGCCCATGCCGCACAATGGTGTAGGCATGTGGCGCCCATGCGGCACGAAGGTGCATGCTTGGGACGCCCATGCTGCACGATGGTGCGCGTATGCTGCACGAAGGTACACGCATGGGGCAGCCATGCAGCACGATGGTGGCCACATCAGGCGCGCATGCCGCATGATGGTGCGTGCATGTGGCCCACATACCGCACGAAGGTACGCATACGGCACAAAGGTGCGCGCATGGGGAGTCCATGCTGCACAATGGTGTGCGTATCAGGCCCGTATGCCATATAATGGTTCGCGCATGTAGCCCGCATGCCGCACGAAGGTGCGCGCATGGGGCCCCTGGGCCACACCTTCGGGCGCGCAAGGGGAGCTTATTTCGCATGATGGTGCGCGCAAGTGGCACGTGCAAGGCGCTTAAGGGGCGCTGTTGGGGCACGGCTGGGGTACTATGGGGGTACGCTTGGGGAACGATGGGGGATGGTGGGGGATGTGTTTAGCACTAGTAGGGGACATTGGGCAGGAAGGGCAACGTTAAGCATTCGGGGATAATGGGCATACGGAATGTATTATGACACAAATGTGGACATTGATGTCCTTTTACAAGTGGTTTCCGAATCTATGAAGTAGTCTTGACCTTTCTCTTGTTTGACAAATAGTTTGTCACATTTACGAGACGAATTAGATTAATCGGGTTCCCAATCCATCCAAAAAAAAATTTAATGCCAAATATCATGTAAACAAATTAATTTATGAATTAATATTAATTTTCCTGAGTTTTCTAGCAAAATGTACGTTACTGTTGTCACTTGAGTTTTAGCATCTCAATGTACTATAGGGTGGCATGTGGTGTCAAGCCCCTAGTCGAGGTCCATGTGGGAGGACATTATGGGCACTTCGTGGCATATTGTAGGCTATATCGTGGGTTATATTGTGGGTAGGAATGCCTACCGAGTGAATCATGTCGAGGTATTGCATTGCATACCCGTGCGTTAGGGCCGTGCCACCCCCGCCCTGCATCCCTTGACATGTCCCTTGGCGCGGCACCAGGATGGCTCATGAGGAAAGTGGTGGCTTCCGTAGGCCCCCATTATCCATCTTGGTGCCACAACACCGTCGACATCATTGGGATAGCTAATGAGGGGGCGAGTGGTTGCCCAAGCACAAAACTAGCCATCCCCGTGCCGCCGGCTAGGTACATGTTTGGGGACATTCCTGTCCCCCGACGTGTCGTTGGGCTTACGCGATGCGTGAATCGCCTAGAACACAAAGCCATGGTCGTTGCCAAGTGGATACGCACGACCATGGTCTAGTGTCTTGGCAATCCAAGCATCACGTGGGCTTGAGTAACTCTTGGGGGATGGTGGGGGCAAGCGTGATGCGCGAATCGCTTAGCACACGTGACATTGGCTTTCGTTGAGCAACGACGCGAGCATTGCGATGAGACGATTGCTGATGCTTCAATGTCGTGGCGATCCAAGCATCATGCGGCCTTGATGCCATCTCCCGGTGGGCTCTGATGTGTCTGTGCGATGTGCGAATCACCAAGCACATGAGGCCATGGTCCTCGCTAAGTCGTAATGTGACGAACGTGGTCTAGTGTCGTGGCGATCCAAGTACCACGTAGATAGGAAGGTAGTTTGCTTGTCCCGTTCTGTGCATACAAGTGCATACAAGGGGACAGTAGGGGTAGGGGCATGCACGATGCGCGAATTGCCTAGCACACGGCCTTGGCTTTTGTTGAGTGATGACGTGAGCGTTGAGATAAGACGATGGCTAGAGCTTCAATATCGTGGCGATCCAAGCACCGTGCTGCCTCGAAGCCGTCCAATGGTGTATTCCTATGGGCCTGCGCGATGCGCGAATCGCCTAGCACACGATGCCATGGTCCTCGCTGAGTCATAATGCGACGGACGTGGTCTAGTGTCGTGGCAATCCAAGCACCGTGTGGGCAGGAAGGTAGTTTGCTTGACCCATTCCGTGCATACGGGTAAATACAGGGCGACGGTAGGGGCATGCGTTATGCGTAAATCGCTTAACACATGGCCTTGGCTATCGTTATGTGACGACGCAAGCGTTTCGATGGGACGATGGCTAGAGCTTTAATGTCGTGGCGATCCAAGCACCGTTCTTCCTCGAAGCCGTCTGACGGTGTGTTCCTATAGGCTTACGCGATGCGCGAATCGCCTAGAACATGGCTCCATCATCTCGCAGAGTCGTAATGCGACGGATGTGGTCTAGTGTCGTGGCAATCCAAGCACCGCGTGGGTAGGAAGTCCAATTTCGGTTGGTACTTCAAGTGCGTGCACTCGATGCTCGGTCGGGCACCACGAAGTAGGTCCCTAAGCTTGCGACGTGCAGCCTAGTCATGTACCTCGTGCCGTTCCTGTCCCTCGTCCCTCAAAAATTCTTCGTGCCTAGCGGTGCATGCTCAGGCCATCTCGCCGGTTCCATTTGCCTAAAGGGCTTCGTTTGCCTAGACGGTGGGGCGGCTTGGTGGTCTGGGCATAGCGAACATCATAGCGCTTGAGTGGTGGTCGACTTGTATGGGTCGGTTGGATCCCTGCTTGAGCAGTGATGTCTGGCCCTGCTTGCCTCTTCATTTTCAGGCCGAGTGCTTACGTTGCCTCAGTCAGCCGGTCGGTTTCCTGTGTTGCGTACCTACAAAGACGGCAGTATAAAGTCACATTATCCATCTTTCGCCTTGCATCTGCCTCCGTGGATGACGTGGGGGGAACCCCTGAGAACGTCCCGTGTTCCACGTTGCTCACTCCTATGAGTGCGGCAGACGTGGCCCATGGTGCGTCGCTCGATCTCTCGGATGCGGCACACCATGACAGTATGGGGTCCTTGGCCTCTCTTTGACCGAAACAAGCATTCGTCACTAACCGCGTACAACGGTCGCATGATCGTCTCGAGCCGTCGACCTTTAGGGAACGACGTGCCTCGTGCAACGCCAGCGTCGGTGAGGAATGCTACCTGGTTGATCCTGCCAATAGTCATATGCTTGTCTCAAAGATTTAGCCATGCATGTGTAAGTATGAACTAATTCAGATCGTGAAACTGCAAATGGCTCATTAAATCAGTTATAGTTTGTTTGATGGTATCTACTCGGATAACCGTAGTAATTCTAGAGCTAATATGTGCAACAAACCCCGACTTCTGGAAGGGATGCATTTATTAGGTAAAAGATCAGCGCGGGCTCTGCCCGTTGCTGTGATGATTCTTGATAACTCGACGGATCGCATGGCCCTTATGCCGGCGACGCATCATTCAAATTTCTGCCCTATCAACTTTTGATTGTAGGATAGTGGCCTACCATGGTGGTGATGGGTGACGGAGAATTACAGTTCGATTCCGGAGAGGGAGCTTGAGAAACGACTACCACATCCAAGGAAGGCAGCAGGCTCGCAAATTACCCAATCCTGACATAGGGAGGTAGTGACAATAAATAACAATATCGGGCTTAAAGAGTCTAGTAATTGGAATGAGTACAATCTAAATCCCTTAAAGAGGATCCATTGGAGGGCAAGTCTGGTGCCAACAGTCACGGTAATTCTATCTCCAATAGTTAATATTTAAGTTGTTGCAGTTAAAAAGCTCGTAGTTGGACTTTCGGATGGGTCGGCCGGTATACCTCAGGTGTGCATTGGTCGTCTCATCCCTTCTACCGGCGATGCGCTCTTGGCCTTAACTAGCTGGGTCGCGCCTCTGGCGCTGTTAGTTTGAAGAAATTAGAGGGCTCAAAGCAAGCCTACGCTCTGCATACATTAGCATCAGATAACATTATAGGATTTCGATCCTATTGAGCTGGCCTTCGGGATCAGAGTATGATTAACAGGGATAGTTGGGGACATTCGTATTTCATGGTCAGAGGTAAAATTCTTGGATTTATGAAAGACGAACAACTGCGAAAGCATTTGCCAATGATGTTTTCATTAATCAAGAATGAAATTTGGGGGCTTGAAGACGATCAGATACCGTCCTAGTCTCAACCATAAACGATGTCGAGCAGGGATTGTCGGATGTTGCTTTTAGGACTCCGCCGGCACCTTATGAGAAATCAAAGTTTTTGGGTTCCGGGGGAGAGTATGGTCACAAGGCTGAAACTTAAAGGAATTGACGGAATGGCACTACTAGGAGTGGAGCCTGCGGCTTAATTTGACACAACACGGGAAAACTTACCAGGTCCAGACATAGTAAGGATTGACAGACTGAGAGTTCCTTACGAAACGAAAACGACTCTCGACAACGTCTATCTCGGCTCTCGCATCGATGAAGAACGTAGCAAAATACGATACTTGGTATGAATTGTAGAATCCCGTGAACCATCGAGTCTTTGAACGCAAGTTGTGCCTGAAGTCATCAGGCCGAGGGCACGTCTGCCTAAGCGTCACGTATCTCGTCACCACCCCCACCCGAGCCCCGACATTGGGTCACCGGGTCCGTGCGTGGAGGCAGATTGTAGCCTTCTATGTCTCGAGGCACGGTTGGCTGAAATGTTAGTCCGGCACGACGGACGCCATGACAAGTGATGATTGGTCCATTCAACTTGCAAGTTGTCGTGTGCCATCCAGTCACACATGTGGGCCTAAAGATAGACCCTCCACCGCCGTGCGCTAGGACCGCGACCCCAGGTTAGGCGGGATTACCCGCTGAGTTTAAGTATATCAATAAGCGGAGGAAAAGAAACTTACAAGGATTCCTATAGTAACGGCGAGCGAATCGGGAATAGCCCAGCTTGAGAATTGGGCAGTAGACTGGGCCCAAGTCCCTTGGAAAGGGGTGCTAGAGAAGGTGAAAGCCCCGTCGTGCCCGGACCCTGTCGCACCATGAGGCATTGTCGGCGAGTCAGGTTGTTTGGGAATACAACCCTAAGCGGGCAGTAAATTATGTCCTAGGCTAAATACGGGCGAGAGACCGATAGCGGACAAGTACCGCGAGGGAAAGATGAAAAAGACTTTGAAAAGAGAGTCAAAAAGTCCCTGAAATTGTCGGGAGGGAAGTGGATAGAGGTCGGCGATGCGCCCCGATCGTATGCGGAATGGTGAGAGCTGATCTGCCGATCAGCTCGAGGGGCAGACAAGTATGTATTGGGGCCGTGGCCAAAGCCCGGGCAGTAGATATTCCCGCGAAACGCCATCGACTCGATCGTGGCGGGGCAGTGTGCGCTTTTGGCGTGCTTTTGCATCTGCGCGCTTCTGGTGCTGGCCTGCGGGCTCCCTATTCTACCCATCTTGAAACAAGTACCATAGAGTCTGACATGTGTGTGAGTCAATAGGTGC
>CM075768.1:39582965-39590465 GCA_037974665.1 Ehretia macrophylla
TGTCGTTGGCCAAGCCGTCGCGATAAAAGCATCACGCCGGCTTCCTTGAAGTACAATTCCCATTGAGCGGCGTGTAGAATCCTTTGCAGACAACTTAAATACATGACGGGGTATTGTAAGTGGTAAAGTGGCCTTGCTACCACGATCAACTAAGATTTTGCCCTTTGTCGCTCCGATTCGTCCCTTTCCCCTCCTCTACTATCTCTGCCCCATCCGCAATCCAATATTATCCCATCAACCAATACTATTTCCCCCAAACGGGCCAAGAGATTCGACGCTTTATGCCGCTCCCCAAGTATGTCTTCAAGTGCCTAAGTAAGTCATAAGTTATAACCCAAGTGTTGATGCACGAATCCCCAAGTGTTACCAAGTGCTCTGCGCCCAAGTTCGAATAACATTAGCCCAAGTTAGTTTGCCACGCTCGTTGCGTGCATAAGTGTCGCCGCTAGTGTCATAGGGTTTCGAAACAATGATGATGCCCAATTATGCCCAAGTGCTAAGTGCTATGCCCAAGGATGCCCAAGTGCTAAGTCCTATGCCTGATGATGCCCAAGTGCTATGTGTTATACCTAAGTGATATGCCCATTGATGCCCAAGTGCTATGTGCACCCAAGCTCTATGCCCAAGTGCTATGTGCACCCAAGTGCTATGCCCAATAATGCCTAAGTGCTGTGTGCTATGCCCAAGTGCTAATGGGCCCACTACCATCCTACCCCACGCATCGTCTCGAGTGCCCAAGTGTTAAACAGCCTATGCTTGCTTCGTAAGAGATGGCAAAAAAATTGAATCCGACCTTGTGTGCTATCGGCTTGCCGAGGTGTCTAACGTTCTTCCTTTAGCTTTAACGGTGACTGAGGTTATGTTACCCCTATCTTCGGCACGGCTGGGCATGTTGGTGAATAGTTGTGGCACGGCTGCCCACGGTGCTGCATGACAGTGCACGATTGGGCCTCGGATAGGGCATGTACTTTGGGCACGTACTTGGGGCCTCGGATGAGCTACATTTTGGCATGCAGTTGGGGCACGACTTGGCAAGGTTGTTGCGCAATGGGGTTGCGCATCGGGCATGATGGTGCAAGTACTTGGCGATGATGCCGCACTATTGTGCGCACATGCCGCATGAAGGTACACACATGGGACGCCCGTGTCACAGGATGTGCACGCATGGGGCACCCGTACCGCACGATGGTGCATGCATACCGCACAATGGTGCACTCATGTGGCCCGCATGCCGCATGAAGGTGAGCACATGGGGTACCCACGCCCCACGATGGTGCGCGCATGCCGCACGAAGGTGGGTGCATGGGGCGCCCATGCCGCACGAAAGTGCACACATGGGGCACCCATGCCGCAATATGGTGCGCGCATGTGACCCACATACCGCACGAAGGTGCGTGCATAGGGTGCCAATGCCGAACGATAGTGCGCGTATAGGGCGTCCATGTCGCACGATGGTGCGCGCATGGGGCGCCCATGCTGCACGATGGTGCGCTCATACCGCACGAAGGTGCCTGCATGTGGCGCCCATGCTGCACGATGGTGGGCGCATGGGGCGCCTATGCGCACACAAAAGTGCACGTATGTGGCCCGCATGCCACACAAAGGTGCGCGCATGGGGTGCCCATGCCGCACGAAGGTTCGCACATGCCGCACGTAGGTGCGCTTGGGCACCCATGCCGCACGATGGGGTGCCCATGGTGCAAGATGGTGTGCGTATCGGGCGCGCATACCGCAAGAAGGTACGCGCATGGGGCGCTCATGCGGCACGATAGTGCACACATCGTGCGCCCATGCTACACGATGGTGCGTACATCAGCCACGCATGCTGCACGATGATGCGCACATGTGGCCCGCATGCGGCACGAAGGTACGCGCATAGGGTGCCAATGCTGCACAATGGTGTGGGCATGTGGCCCGCATGCGACACAATGGTACACATGTGGCCCGCATGCGACACGAAGGTGAGCGCGTGGGGCGCCTGTACCGCACCTTCGTGCGCACATGCGGCGCGCATTCTGCACGATGGTGTGAGCAAGTGGCGTGCACGGGGCGCTCAAGGGGCGTTGTTGGGGCATTGTTGGGGCACGGCTGGGGCACTATGGGGGTACGCTTGGGGGACGATTCGGGATATTGGGGGACGGCTTTGGCACTACTAAGTGACATTGGGCATGACGGGCAATGTTAAGCATTCGGAAGTAATGGGCATGCGGAATGTATTATGACACAAATGTGGACATTGATGTCCTTTTACAAGTGGTTTTCAAATCTATGAAGTAGTATTAACCTTTCCCTTGTCTGACAAACAGTTTGTCACATTTGTGAGGTGAATTAGATTAATCGGGTTTCCAATCCATCCAAAAATAATTTTAACGCCAAATATTATGTAAACAAATTAATTTATGAATTAATATAAATTTTTCTCATTTTTCCCTATTTTCGTAATTTTTAAATATTAAAAATTAATTTTTCGAAAAAAAAAATTTGAATATCACTTAAGAAATTAATGTATGAATTAATATAAATTTTTATGAATTTTCTACTATTTTTTTCTAATTTTTCTATATTTTTCGCAATTATTAAATATTAAAAAATATTTTTTTGTAACAAATAATCTTGAAGCATTTGGATATCATATGTTATCAATAAGGAGCAAGTTGGGTACAAAGATCATGCCACATGGGGCCAATTATAGTGTAAAACACCCTTTATGAATCTCTGGCAAAATGTACGTTACTGCTGTCACTTGGGTTTTTGCATCTAAATGTACTATAGGGAGGTATGTGGTGTCATGCCCTAACCCAGCCTATAGACGTTAGACTAAGGTGTGATCTAATCATTTACACCATTTCACATACTTAAACATTTGTTAAGATTTAACACTTAACGTTCACCTAGAACTTGAAAAGATTTTTTTTTTAAAAACGGCAGCATAACGGCTTTATTTAGGACCTTTTGTTTGACCTAATTTCTAAACGCCTCAATTATACCAATCATTAATCCAATTCCATTAAGGACTCCTATTTGGTTATCAACCGGTATACCTGCTAGCTTATCTCAAAAGTCTTGTTTGATTAATAAGCCTACCACGATTACTATATCCCGTTTACTTGTCAATTCCTATGGCGCAAGTACCTGTTGATCTTTAGCTTACTATTGAGCACCTAGGTAAAATTGGATAGAGTGCAAGCCAAAATTAGACCCCAAATTACAACAGGGGTCATTTACAACAACAACAACAACATAAGAAATAGTCTTCAAACAAACATATCGTTGACAAAATAGCCATAGTAAAGCAAGACACGTAAGGCATACAATCACTCCAAGGAGTCATCAATAGGCACGTTCTCCTCGGGTACCTGTTCATAATCTTCTTCACCCGTGATGATAAAAGAGGGTGAGTCCTTATAAACTCGGCGAGGGGGAACGAGAGATAGTGTTTTGAAACTCTTTTCCGATTAATCTCATGAAAATCCCTTTTTGAAAACATGTCGCGTATTACAAATAATAAAGTATGCATGGTAAAAGGATCAAATTGAACAACAGATACAATTACCAATCATTTCAAGGATACGGTAAGATTTTGCTCTCAAGTTCAATTGGTGAGCATTTGCTCTCAATATCATTTTTTATAACAATTGTTGCGGTCGGCTTCAATCATACACTTATCGCTCCAAATTGGGTGTACTCTGGATGTACCCCGAAATCCTACGACCCAACTCTCTGAGGGTGGAATGCCAAGCGAGAGAGGGAATTGGACCATGGTAGTCACGGGAGCATCGGCAAGCCCTATGCCCCCTGGCATTCATGAAACGCTACCATGCCACAATGAAAGGTTGCAACCTTGTATACAATGTACATTTATACCATTTAACAATTCACATTAGGAGGACAACAAAGTAGGTTGCCTTCGAGCAATTTCAAGATCACATATTGCCAAGTAAACGAACGAGGCATGCTTGACATGAAATTTCACTTTGTAAAACACATAGAGTTATATGAACATTAAACGGGCAGCCAAGTAACACATATAAATCAAGTCATATAACTCATTTCGGGGTTCACGTATCAAGTATTAAGATTATACAAGCATGCAACGACGTTTACACGAGACTGGGTACAAGAATAGCTCGCTTATCAACATGCAATCATAGGGAATCATATTTAGAGCTATAAATACAATTGAAGGCAGCCTATTAACCACACAATTAAACATATTTAACCATAGGATCATCTCTTAGCCAATAGTCATGAGCGCTAGGGCCTCAATTTTGTGCTTACACATGCGATTAAGAAAACCATTCATCAATTAATGATCCCAAGCCATGCATCAACCAAATTAAGTAACCTCAACCAACCACAACAGCCCACACAACCTCTAAGTGCCACAATTCCAAGCATTCAATACCTCAAGCAAGGTCTCAACATGATTCAAAGCATATCACTAAGCAAAAACCTCACTGCAATGGTCTGTTTTCCCACATTCAATTAGCCAAGAAATTAGTCTCCAATTTCAGTGAACCAAATTTCAATTTTAATCTTAATGAGTGATTTAAGTCTAGTAACAAACCTCGCTACATTTGGAGTACGGACTTAGGAGTTATGGCCAATACCGTGAGACTATGCAAAACTGTCCAGTTTTAGACACATTACGATTTTTTCCATTTTTAAAGGTCTTAGAGTCCGATTTAGCCTTAGCCTATTTCTGAAACAACTGTTTAGAACTGCAAAATCTAGTAACCTACCAATTTTCCTGCATTTTTATTAACGTTTACTAGGTCAAAAATACTTTGTTCTACATAGTAAGTAATCTGCCAGAAAAATGAGTTTGCTTATCTCTAAGTTTCTAGCCAAACTCATGCCATGCATAGGAAGATAGGCTCATATACAAACATATACATCAACTACGGAGGTAAATGTAGCCATATGAGAGCATGCTTGTAAACTTTGAAAGCATTTAAAAGAGTTTAACCCTCACCTTAGCCTATTGATGGGTAAAGATGCACAAATGCTCTTGAAAATGCACAAAGGGGTCTTCTTCATTGCTTTGGCCGAGAGATAGCTTGGTTTCCCTTAATTTCTAACTAAGTTAGCATGTGAGGAAGGTGTGCATGTTTGTGAAACCAAAAGAAATGGAAGAAAACTAGCAAAACTTACCTTAGGCCGAAAATGAAGAGTTTTGAGAACTTGTGTGCGTTTTTCTTGCTTTGCTTGCTAGTTACTTGCTTTGGCCGAAGCTTGAGTGGTATGGAGAGCAATGTTCCAGCCTTGGATGCTTAAAGAAAGGTCATAGCCGAGAGGGAGAGAGAATGTGAGAGTTAGGAGAAGGTGAATGAAGTTGAAAGTGTAGAATATGCCTTGTATGAGTGTGTCGGCTTTGAGCTTCACAAAAATCTGAATTTGTGTCATTTAAAGCATGATTTGAATTGTTTTTGGCATGGGCATTTCAGTGAGCTGAGGTGTTGAAGCTTGGGTAGGGTGCTTGGTTTCAATTTTTTTATGCATTGTGTCATAGGCTTGTCTAGGAATATTTTTGAAATTGCAAAGTTGTCCAACTGCCTACACATGGTCGGCCAAAGCATGCTAGGATTCTGAATTATTTTGTTTTTTTTAGGCTTATTTTATTGTAGGTTGATTGTGGTATTTGAGGTGCATGAATTTTGCAAAAAGAATAAGGAATAAATAATGTTTAGTGTTTTTGTCTTTTGTGAGTTGACTTAGGATTAAAGTATTAGTTAGTGGAGTTTGTAGGATTATTTATAGTCTAGTACTTTGTGTAGGATTCTTTATTGATTAGCATGCATGCATGCTTTCCTAGGTCTAGGGCATGCATTATGAGGTAAGGCACGAACTACGAGACAAATGCACATATTCCAAGTAAATGCACGCAACCCTAAATGAATGCACATAATTCAAGACACAACTCTTAAACCTAGGTTAAGGCACGTAGTTCAAAGTTAGGGTATACAAAACTAGGTAATGCACGCAATTCAAGGTCAGGCCTCACAATGGTGTCAAGTCCCCTGGTCGAGGTCCATGTGCGGGGACGTTGTGGGCACTTCGTGGCACATTATGGGCTATATCGTAAGCTATATTGTGGGTGGGAATGCCTACTGAGTGAATCACGCAGAGGTATTGTATTGCATACCCGTGCGTTGGGGCCCTGCCACCCCCACCTCACGTCCCCCAGCATGTCCCTCGTCGCGGCACCAGGATGGCTTATGAGGAATGTGGTGGCTTCCCTAGCCCCTCATTATCCTTCTTGGTACCGTAACACCGTCGACATCATTGGGATGGCTAATGAGGGGGCGAGTGGTTGACCAAGCACCAAATTAGCCATCCCCGTACCACCGGCTAAGTACTCGTTGGGGGACATTCCCGTCCCTCGACGTGTCATTGGGCCTGCGCGATGCGCGAATCGCCTAGCACACGAAGCCATGGTCGTTGCCGAGTGGATGCGCGTGGCCATGGTCTGTTGTCGTGGCGATCCATGCACCGCGTCGGCTTGGGTGGCTCTTAAGGGACTGTGGGGTCAAGTGTGATGCGCGAATCGCCTAGCACATGTGGCATTGGCTTTCGTTAAGTAACGACACGAGCTTTGCGATGAGACGATTGCTGATGCTTCAATATCGTGGTGATCCAAGCACCATGCGGCCATGAAGCCGTCCCTCGGTGGGTTCTGACGTGCCTGTGCGATGCGCGAATCGCCTAGCACACGACGCCATGGTCCTCGCTGAGTCGCAATGCAACGGACGTGGTCTAGTGTCGTGGCGATCCAAGCACCACGTGGGCAGGAAGGTAGTTTGCTTGTCCCGTTCCGTGCATACGGGTGCATATAGGAGGACGGTAGGGGCATGCGTGATGTGCGATTCACCTAGCACATGGCCTTGGCTTTCGTTAAATGACGATGCGAGTATTGCGATGAGACGATGGCTAGAGCTTCAATGTCATGGTAATCCAAGCACCTTGCTGCTTCGAAGCCGTCCAACGGTGTGTTCCTATAGGCCTGCACAAATCGCCTAGCACACGATGCCATGGTCCTCGCTGAGTCATAATGCGACGGACGTGGTTTAGTGTCGTGCCAATCCAAGCACCGCATGGGCAGAAAGGTAGTTTGCTTGTCCTGTTCCGTGTATACGGGTGCATACAGGGGGACGGTAGGGGCATGCGCGATGCGTGAATTTCCTAGCACACGGCCTTGGCTCTCGTTAAGCGACGACGCGAGCGTTGCGATGAGACAATGGCTAGAGCTTCAATGTCATGGCAATCGAAGCACCGTGCTGCCTCCAAGTCGTCCGACGGTGTATTCCTATGGGCTTGCGTGATACGTGAATTGCCTAGGACATGACGTTGTCGTCCTTGCTGAGTCGTAATGCGACGGACGTGGTCAAGTGTCATGGCGATCCAAGCACCGCAGGGGCTCGAAGTCCGCTTTCGGTTGGTACCTCAAGTGCGTACACTTGGTGCTTGGTCGGGCACCATGAAGTAGGCTCCTAAGCTTGC
>CM075768.1:39595465-39615465 GCA_037974665.1 Ehretia macrophylla
CAGTCTCGAACTCATCGACTATTAGCGGACTGCTCGAGTTGCTCCCGTGGCGAGAGCGGGTCGCCGCATGCCGGCCACAGGACAGACTGGGAACGACTCCCTCGGGGGCCTTCCCCAGGAGTCGAACAACCAGCTCAGAATTGGTACGAACAAGGGGAATCCGACTGTTTAATTAAAACAAAGCATTGCGATGGTCCCTGCGAATGCTCACGCAATGTGATTTCTGCCCAGTGCTTTGAATGTCAAAGTGAAGAAATTCAACCAAGCATGGGTAAACGGCGGGAGTAACTATGACTCTCTTAAGGTAGCCAAATGCCTCATCATCTAATTAGTGACACACATGAATTGATTAACGAGATTCCCACTATCCCTGTTTATTATCCAGCGAAACGACAGCGAAGGGAATGGGCTTGGCAGAATCAGCGGGAAAAGAAGACCCTGTTGAGCTTGACTCTAGTCCAACTTTGTGAAATGACTTGAGAGGTGTAGGATAAGTAGGAGCCAAAAGGTGAAGGTGAAATACCACTACTTTTAACGTTATTTTACTTATACCGTAAATCAGAGGTAGGGCACTGTCCCTCTTTTTGGACCCAAGGTTCGCTCTGCAGGCCGATCGGGGCAGAAGACACTGTAAGGTGGGGAGTTTGGCTGGGGCAGCACATCTATTGAAAGATAACGCATGTGTCCTAAGATGAGCTCAACGAGAATAGAAATCTCATGTGGAACAGAAGGGTAAAAGCTCGTTTGATTCTGATTTCCAGTACGAATACGAACTGCGAAAGCATTGCCTAATGATCCTTTAGACCTTCGGAATTTGAAGCTAGAGGTGTCAGAAAAGTTACCACAAGGATAACTGGCTTGTGGCAGCCAAGCGTTCATAGCGACGTTGCTTTTTGATCCTTCAATGTCGGCTCTTCCTATCATTGTGAAGCAGAACTCACCAAGTGTTGGATTGTTCACCCACCAATAGGGAACGTGAGCTAGGTTTAGGCTGTCATGAGACAGGTTAGTTTTACCCTACTAATGACAGTGTCAGAATAGTAATTCAGCCTAGTATAAGAGGAACCGTTGATTTGCACAATTGCTCATCGCACTTGGTTGAAAAGCCAGTGGCGCGAAGCTACCGTGCACTGGATTATGACTGAATGCCTCTAAGTCAGAATTCGGGCAAGAAGTGATGCACTTTGTGAGGCCTGACCCCGATTTGCGTGCGAAACCTAGCTTCGTGTGCCCTAACCTAGATTTGCGTGCCATGACCTAGGTTTAAGAAACGAGCTCATTTTATGTGCCATGCATTGAATTACGTGCATTAGTTTGGGATTGTGTGCATTTACTTGAAAAATGTGCGTTTGTCTCGTAGTTCGTGTCCTACCTCGTAGTGCGTGCCTAGACCTAGGAAAGCGTGCCTTCACGCTAATCAAGAAAGTATCTTTCACGAAGCACTAGACTATTAAACAATCCTACAAAGTCCACTATCAATATAATAATCCTAATTCAATTCACTAGAAGACAAAAAGTCACCAAAAACAAAACATTCCTTATTCTTTATCCATTATTCTTTTTGCACCTTCAAGATACAATTAAAATAATGCTTAAGATGACACAAATTCAGCCAATTCAATAGCTTTGGCCGACCACTAAGAGCATTGTTTTAGCAATTGCATATTTTATTCATAATCTTAGTCAAACACTTAGCATAAGGCATTAAAAAATTGCTCAATTCCCCTCAATTCCTCACCATACTCGACCAGCCCTTGCATGCCCATGCTAGCATTCAAAAAATAACATTTTGAAGACACAAAAATCAGATTTTGGCTGCCCAAGGCCGAGCATGCTTCAACAAGTTGTAAGGCTTTGTCTTTTTTTCATTTTTCACTCATTTTCCTCTCAACATCTCTCTCTCACTCTCATTTCCTCTCTCCATTTCGGTCCTTGGCTGAGCTCTCACCATCTTTGCTCCTCTTCATCATACCTTAGTCGAACAAGGAAAGCAAATCATCCAAGCAACTCAAGCAAACAAGCTAGAGTTCGAAAATCACTCATGCATGTGCATTGAAGCTTCATAATCGGCCTAGGTGAGCTTCTCAACATCCATTTGTTTTCTTCATGTTTTGACCCCATGCATGTGCTAAGATTTTGATCACTAAGCTAGGAAAAATAGAGAAAAGCTAGTTGGGTTGTCGCCTAAGCAAGGAGAAGGAGAAAGTTGTGCTTCAACAAAGGTTTTGAGCATTTTGTGGTTGATTGCTAAAGTGAGGGTTAAAACCTTTTGAAAACTCTTTAAAACTCACATGCATGCTCATAAATGTGTGTATTTGCTTCTGTACTTGAGATATATGGTCGTTCATAAGCTTAAACAACCATGCATGGCAAGATCTTGGCTTGAAAATGATGCTAGGTGAAGTCGAAATGGATGACAGCTCTCTGACCAGTCTGTTCGAGGTAAGTTTAGCTAAGAAAATGATGTTGAAAATGCTTGAAAAATGGTGGGTGACTAGTTTTGACAGTTTTGAACATTTTTCCCAGAAATAAGCCGAAGCTAATTTTGAATCTAAGGTCCTCAAAATGGCAAATCATTAAAATGTGACCAAATCTGGAAATCTGGAAAGATGAATCAGGTTTTGGCAGATGCACTGACCTTGTGGAACGAACCATATTTCAGTTAGTACATGTTGTCCAAAACGCATTAAATTTGGTGTGATTCTAGATTTTTCAGTTCTGGACAATTTTGTCAGAAATGGACCAAAGCTAAAAATGAACCTAAGGACCTCAAAAACGTCAATTTCTGAAAATTATGCAAATCTGGACAGTTTTGTGTTACCTCACTGTTTCAGCTATAACTAATGATTCTGAACTCCAATTGATGCAAGGCTTGTTTCTGATTTTAGTTAACTTCTTAATATTTAATTTGACATCTTATTCACTGAATTTGGAGATTGTTTGATTATCCTATTTATTGTGAGAAAACAGCCTATTGCAGTAAAGGTTTCATTTAGTTACATGCATGGGAAAATTGTTGTAACCTCTCTTGTGGTACTAATTGTGTGGAAATGTGGTGTTGGGATGTTGTGTGGACTGTTTTGAATGTTTGAGGATGTTGAATTAAATGATGTGTGGTTTGAGATTGACATTGAGTTGGGTTGAGGCTCAAATTGCACGAATATACATGAAATGGAAGCCCTAATGACTAGGTAGTTTTGCTAAGTGTTGATCATTTGGATATTGTGTGATAATTATACACTTAGTGGGATGCCCGTGATTGTTTTATAACTTCAAAAGTGATCTTGACCGTTGCAGGTTGTCAATTGAGCTTTTCTTGCTACCGAACCCATGTTAATTTCATTGCATGTTGAATAATCTTATCACTTGATTACGTGGGCTTCTTAATGAGTTATATGTCCTGTTTTACATGTGTTACATGGCTGCCCGTTTAATTTTCATATAACTCTATATGCTTTTCAAGTGAAATTTCCTGTCTTATTGTGTCCTGCTTGTTTGCCTGTCAATGTGCAATCTTATGACTGTCCGAAGACAACCTACTTTGTTGTCCTCCTTCTGTGATATATATTACCTTTCATGAATGTGCATTGCATACAAGGTTGCAACCTTTCCTGTTGGCATGGTAGCGATCACGCACACCGGGCGGCATCGGGCTTGCCAGTGCACCCGTGACTACCATGCTCCCATTCCATCTCTCGCTTGGGGGCTAGACTCCCTCGGAGAGTTGGATCATAGGATTTCGGGATACATCCGGAGTACACCCACCTGGCGTGTTTGGGGGATGATTTGAAGTCGGCCACAACAACTGATCCTGGAACTGATCTGAGAGCAAAAGCTCACTGTATCCTTTTTACTATGTGTATAAGTACTCTCGCTTGGTTCCTAGAGAACCTCGGGGACGAAAGACCGGTATTCGTGTTCTGTACTTGTATTTCTGTACTTGTATTTCTGTTGTATTCATGTTTGAGAAAGGGATTTTCATAAGTTTAACCGGAAAATGAGTTTCAAAACTTATTTCTCGTTCCCCCTCGCTGAGTTCATAAGGACTCACCCTCTTTTATCATCTCAGGTGAAGAAGAACAGGTACAGGAACCTGAGCACGATGTACCTAATGATGAACCCCTGGAATGATTGCCTGTCATTGTTGTTTTGCATGAACGTGACTACTTGTGTACTTTGTGCTGCTTGAAGACCATTTATCTATGTTGCTTGTTGTTGCTAATGTAAAGACCCCCGTTGTAATTTGGGGTCTAATTTTGGTTTGTACTCATATTAAGTAGACTGATGCTAGACGTAACACTACTGTGATCGTTTTGCTTCTATCACCGATAGTATCTATCTTAGGTTATGACGCTTTAGTTAAGATCTAAGTAAATGAACTTATCCAGTCTTAACAGGTACTTGCTATTGAGCTAAGATCAACAGGTATATTTGTAACGAGGACAAACAAACCAACGAGACATAGTATCATGCTAGGCTATAAATCAAACAGGGCACTGCATAATCAATAGACAATTCATTTGATGGTAAACTAGTAATCTTAGTTGGAAATGAGTTTGAGATGGTAAATTTTGAGGCATTTAGAGAATTAAGCCAAACCAAAGGGCCAATTACAGCCGTTATGCTGCCGATTTTCCGGGAAAACTTTGGAGTCTAGACTAAAATCACTAGGTATTAATCTTCTTAAATAGCTAAGTACCTGATGTCACTTAAATGTTAGTTCACACCCTAGTCTAACCTTATAGGCTGGGTTGGGGCGTGACACACTCGCTCGCAGCCCGTTCACCGACCCGTAGTAGGGGCCTCAAGTCCCCAAGGGCACGTATCGTTGGCCAAGTCGTCGCGACAGAAGAGTAGCGCTGGCCACCTTGAAGTACAATTCCCATTGAGCGGCAGGCAGAATCCTTTGCAGACGACTTAAATACATGCCGGGGTATTATAAGTGGCAGAGTGACCTTGCTGCCACGATCCACTGAGATTCAGCCCTTTGTCGCTCCGATTCGTCCCTTCCCCCTTCATCGCCTATCTTCGCCCTATCCGCACTCCAATCCCATCCCATGCTATCAACCGATACTATTTCCCCCGAATGGGCCAAGAGGTTCGACGCCCTATGCTGCTCCCCAAGTGTGTTTCCAAGTGCCTAAGTAAGTCATAAGTCGTAACCCAAGTACCGACGCGCAAATGCACAAGTGTTGCCAAGTGCTCTGCCCCCAACTCCGAATAACATTAGCTCAAGTTAGTTTGCCATGCTCACTGCCTGCTATAGTACCGCCGCAAGTGTCGTGGGGTTTCGAGGCAACAATGATGCGCAATTATGCCCAAATATGCCCAAGTGCTATGTGCTATGCCCAAGGATGCCCAAGTGCTATGTGTTATACCCAAAGATGCCCAAGTGGTATGCCCAATAATGCACAAGTATTGACGTCATAAGTTTTAAGTGTCAATGTGCGAATGCCCAAAGTACTATACCCAAGTGCTATATGCTATGCCATATGATGCCCAAGTGCTATGTGTTATGCCCATTGATGCTCAAGTGCTATATGCACCTAAGCTCTATGCCCAAGTGCTATGTGCACCCAAGTGCTATGCCCAATGATACCTAAGTGCTATGTGTTATACCCAAGAGCTAAAGGTCCATTGCCGGCCGACCCCGCGCATAGTCTCGAGTGCCCAAGTGTTAGACAGCCTATGCTTGCGTCGTTAGAGATGACAAAAAATTTGAATCTGACCTTGTGTGCTGCCGGCCCGCTGACGTGCCTAACTTTCTTCCCTTAGCATTAACGGTGACTGAGGTTATGTTGCCCCATTATGAATATCTGGCAAAATGTACGTTACTGCTGTCACTTGGTGTCAAGCCTCCTGGTCGAGGTCCATGCGAGGGGACGTTGTGGGCACTTCGTGGCACATTGTGGGCTATATCGTGGGCTATATTATAGGCGGGAATGCCTATCGAGTGAATCATGCCGAGGTATTGCATTGCATACCCGTGCGACGGGGTCGTGCCAACCCCGCCCCGCGTCCCCCGACATGTCCTTCGGTGCGGCACTAGGATGGCTAATGAGAAACGTGGTGGCTTCCCTAGCCCCTCATTATCCATCTTGGTGCCGCAACACCGTTGATGTCATTGGGATGGCTAATGAGGGGGTGAGTGGTTTCCCAAGCACAAAATTAGCCATCCCCATGCTGCCAGCTAGGTACACATTAGGGGACATTCCCATCCCCCGACATGTCGTTGTGCCTGCACGATGTGTGAATCGCCTAGCACACGAAGCCATGGTCGTTGCCTAGTGGATGCACGGCTATGGTCTAGTGTCGTGACGATCCAAGCACTGCATGGGCTTGGGTGGCTCTTGGGGGACGGTGGGGGCAAGCGTGATGCGCGAATCGCCTAGTTCACGTGGCATTGGCTTTCGTTAAGCAACGATACGAGCGTTGCGATGAGGCGATTTCCGATGCTTTAATGTCGTGGCGATCCAGGCACTATACGGCCTTGAAGCCATCCCCCGGTGGGTTATGACGTGCCTATGAGATGCGCGAATCTCCTAGCACACGACGCCATGGTCCTCGCTGAGTCGTAATGCGATGGGCGTGGTTTAGTATCGTGGCAATCCAAGCACTGCATGGGTAGAAAAGTAGT
The DNA here is from genome assembly GCA_037974665.1 of Ehretia macrophylla. Classification (NCBI taxonomy): domain Eukaryota; kingdom Viridiplantae; phylum Streptophyta; class Magnoliopsida; order Boraginales; family Ehretiaceae; genus Ehretia; species Ehretia macrophylla. Next base: position 39,602,103 of record CM075768.1, read on the forward strand.
TTGCTTGTCCCGTTCCGTGCATATGGGTGCATACAAGGGGACAGTAGGGGCATGCGCGATGCACAAATCATCCAGCACACGGCCTTGGCTTTTGTTAAGTGATGACGTGAGCGTTACAATGAGATGATGGCTAAAGCATCAATGTCATGGCGATCCAAGCACTATACTGTATCGAAGCCGTCTGACGGTGTGTTCCTATGGGCATGCGCGATGCGCGAATCTCGTAGTACATGACACCATGGTCCTCGCTACGTCGTAATGCGACAGATATGGTCTAGTGTCGTGGCGATCCAAGTACCGTGTGGGCAGCAAGGTAGTTTGCTTGTCCCATTCCGTGCATACGGGTGCATACAAGGGGACGGTAGGGGCATACGTGATACGCAAATCGTCTACCACACGGTCTTGGCTTTCGTTATGTAACAACGCGAGGGTTGCGATGAGGCGATGGCTAGAGCTTCGATGTCGTGGCGATCCAAGCTTCATGTTGTCTCCAAGCCGTCAGACGGTGTATTCCTATAGGCCTGCGCAATACGCGAATCACCTACCACACGACGCCATGGTCCTCGCTGAGTCGTTATGAGACGGACGTGGTCTAGTGTTGTGGCGATCCGAGCACTGCGTAGGTAGAAAGTCCGCTTTTGGTTGGTACCTCAAGTGCGTACACTCGGTGCTTGGTCGGGCACCACGAAGTAGGCTCCTATGCTTGCGATGTGCAGCCTAGTAATGTACCTTGTGCCGTTCCTGTCCCTTGTCCCTCAGAAATTCTTCGTGCCTAGCAGTACATTCTCGGGACATCTCGCCGGTTCCGTTTGCCTGAAGGGCTTCCTTTGCCTGGATGGTAGGGCGGTTACTAGCTTGGTGGTACGGGCATAGCAAACGTGATAACGCGTGAGTGGTGGTCGACTTGTATAGGTCGGTTGGATCCCTGCTTGAGCAGCGACGTCCACCCCTACTTGCCTCTTCATTTGCGGGCCAAGTCTTACGTTGCCTCGGTCGGCCAGTTGGTTTCCTCTGTTGCATACCTACGAAGACGGCAGTATAAAGTCACATAGTCCATCTTTCGCCCTGCGTCTGCCTCCATCGACGACGTAGGGGGAACCCTTAAGCACGTCTCATGTTCCACCCTGCTCACTCCTAGGAGTGCGGCAGATGTGGCCCATGGTGCATCGCTCAATCTCTCGGATGCGGTACACCACGAGGATATGGGGTCCTTGGCCTCTCTTTGCCCAAAACCATCGTTCGTCGCTAACCGCGTACGACGGTCTTGCGCTCATCTCGAGCCGTCGACCCTTAACGGACAACGTGCCTCGTGCGACGGCCGCGTTGGTAAGGAATGCTACCTGGTTGATCCTGCCAGTAGTTATATGCTTGTCTCAAAGATTAAGCCATGCATGTGTAAGTATGGACTAATTCAGATTGTGAAACTGTGAAAGGCTCATTAAATCAGTTATAGTTTGTTTGATGGTATCTACTACTTGGATAACCCTAGTAATTCTAGAGCTAATACGTGCAACAAACCCCGACTTTTGGAAGGGATGCATTTATTAAATAAAAAGTCGACGCGGGCTCTACCCGTCGCTGCGATGATTCATGATAACTAGACGGATCTCACCACTTTCGTGCCGGCGACGCATCATTCAAATTTCTTCCCTATCAACTTTCGATGGTAGGATAGTGGCCTACCATGGTGGTAACAGGTGATGAAGAATTAGGGTTCGATTTCGGAGAGGGAGCCTGAGAAACGGCTACCACATCCAAGGAAGGCAGCAGGTGCTCAAATTACCCAATCCTGACACGGGGAGGTAGTGACAATAAATAACAATACCGGGCTCAAAGTGTCTGGTAATTGGAATGAGTACAATCTAAATCCCTTAACAAGGATCCATTCGAGGTCAAGTCTGGTGCCAGCAACCGCGGTAATTCCAGCTCAATAGCGTATATTTAACTTGTTGCAGTTAAAAAGCTCGTAGTTAGACTTTGGGATGGGTCGACCGGTCTGCCTCAGGTGTGCACCGGGCGTCTCGTCCCTTCTACTGGTGATGTGCTCCTGGCCTTAACTGGCCGGGTTGTGCCCCCAGCACTATTGCTTTGAAAAAATTAGAGTGCCCAAACCAAGCCTACGCTCCGTATACATTAGCATGGGATAACATTATAGGATTTCGATCCTATGTTGGCCTTCGGGATTGGAGTAATGATTAACAGGGACAGTCGGGGGCATTCGTATTTCATAGTCAGAGGTGAAATTCTTGGATTTATGAAAGACGAACAACTGCAAAAGCATTTGCCAAGGATGTTTTCATTAATCAAGAACGAAAGTTGGGGGCTCAAAGACGATCAGATACCGTCCTAGTCTCAACCATAAATGATATCGACCAGGGATCGACGGATGTTGCTTTTAGGACTCTGCCGGCACCTTATGAGAAATCAAAGTTTTTGGGTTCCGGGGGGAGTATGGCGCAAGGCTGAAACTTAAAGGAATTGACAGAAGGGCACCACCAAGAGTGGAGCCTGCAGCTTAATTTGACTCAACACGGGGAAACTTACCAGGTCCAGACATAATAAGGATTGACAGACTGAGAGCTCTTTCTTTTTTTTTGATCGGTAAATGTAAATTATATTGATCAAAACTGTACAAATACACTGGGCATACCCAGGAAAGACAAAGGAATCAAGATAAAAAAACAAAAGCACTGGGCAAACCCAGGCAAGCATACCCCAAATTACACAGGTTCCGCAAGGGTAGGATACAAAGTGAAAATAACTTTTCAAGTATGTATCATGATCCATCGAACGATGCAGTCCTTGTTTGGTCTTTTACTTTAAAAAATACAAAGATTGCGGGCCTTCCAGAGATGGTAAACAGTTGCCGCCAGAGCAATGCGTTTCAGCTTAGCATGAAACCCTGTCCCACGAGCATCATTTTTTAGCCACTTGAGTGCGCTCAGAATGGTTTCAAACTGATATCTCTTTCTTGATTCTATGGGTGGTGGTGCATGGTCGTTCTTAGTTGGTGGAGCGATTTGTCTGGTTAATTCCGTTAACGAACGTGACCTTAGCCTGCTAACTAGCTAAGCGAAGGTATCCCTCCATAGCTAGCTTCTTAGAGGGACTACGGCCTTTTAGGCCACAGATGTTTGAGGCAATAATAGGTTTATGATGCCCTTAGATGTTCTGGACCGCACGTGCGCTACACTGATATATTCAACGAGTCTATAGCCTTGGCCGACAAGCCTGGGTAATCGTTAAAATTTCATCGTGATGGGGATAGATCATTGCAATTGTTGGTCTTGAACGAGTAATTCCTAGTAAGCTTAAGTCATTAGCTCGCGTTGACTACGTCCCTGCCCTTTGTACACATCGCCCATCGCTCGTACCGATTGAATGATCTGGTGAAATGTTCAGATCGCGGCGACGTGGGTGGTTCGCTGCCCGCGACGTCGCGAGAAGTCCACTGAACCTTATCATTTAGAGGAAGGAGAAGTCGTAACAAGGTTTTCGTAGGTGAACCTGCATAAGGATCATTGTCAAACCCTACAAAGGCAAAATGACTTGTGAACCCGTTTAAACGATGTAGGGCCAACATTGGGGAGGCGGCTTGTCACGCCCTAACCCGACCTATAGAGGTTAGACTAGGGTGTGATCTAATCGTTTACACCATTTCACATGCTTAATCATTTGTTAAGATTTAACACTTAACGTTAGCCTAGAACCCCAAAAGATTTTTTGAAAAACCGGCAACATAACGGTTGTATTTAGGACCTTTTGGTTTGACCTAATTTCTAAACACCTCAATTATACCAATCATGAATCCAATTCCATTAAGGACTCCTATTTGGTCATCAACCGATATTCCTGCTAGTTTATCTCGAAAGTCTTGTTTGATTAATAAGCCTAGCACGATGACTATATCCCATTTACTTGTCAATTTCTATGGCGCAAGTGCCTGTTGATCTTTAGCTTACTATTGAGCACCTAGGTGAAATTAGATAGAATTACATCATTTGATTCTTCACCTAGTGATTGAGTTGCCTACGATAGTTACTAAATCAAAATAGTGAAAGCAACCCACATGATAGAGTGTTCATCTAGTCATAATCAGTACAAGCCAAAATTAGACCCCAAATTACAACGGGGGTCATTTACAGCAACAACAAACAACATAAGAAATAGTCTTCAAAACAAACACATCGTTCACAAAATAGCCACAGTTAAGCAAGGCACGTAAGGCAGGTAATCACTCCAAGGAGTCATCAACAACACGTTATCCTTGGGTACTTGTTCCTGATCTTCTTCACCTGTGATGATAAAAGAGGGTGAGTCCTTATGAACTCAGCGAAGGGGAACGAGAAATATATTTTGAAACTCTTTTCCGGTTAAACTTATGAAAAACCCTTTTTTGAAAGCATGACATATAACACAAGTAAGTTTATAACATAATATAATTGTAAATGAACACATTTACTCGTCTTTCCTCCTCGAGGTCCTCTAGGAACCAAGCGAGAGTACTTAAACACTAAGTGAAAAGGATACATTGAGCTTTTGCTCTCAATTTTATTTCTGATAACAGTTGTTGTGGCTGGCTTCAATCATCCACTTATCAATCCAATAGGTGTACTCCGGATGTACACCAAACCTATGACCCAACTCTCTGAGGATGTCTAGCCCCCATGCGAGAGAGGGAATTGGACCATGGTAGTCACGGTAGTACTGGTAAGCCCGATGACACCCGGGGTGCGTGAAACGCTACCATGCCAGAATGAAAGGTTGCAACCTTGTATGCAATGCACAATTATAACATTTAACATATCACATTAGGAGGACAACAAATTAGGTTGCCACCGAGCAATTATAAGATCGCACATTGACAAGTAAACACATAAGGCATGCTTTGACATGTAATTTCACTTGTAGAACACTTAGGGGTTTATGAATATTAAACGGGCAGCCAAGTAACACATGTAAATCAATTCATATAACTCATCCCAGTTTCCTTTATCAAGTGTTGAGATCATACAAGCTTGCAACGACACTTACACAAAACCAAGTGCAAGAATAGTTCACGTATCAACATGTAATCATCGGGAATCATGTTTATAGCTAAAAGGACAATTTCAGGCAGCCTATTAACCTTCCTCAACATCAATTATAATTCACACAAGAATGGTCTATGACTTGGGAATCTACAGGGCTATTAGGGTTTACAAGGCCGTGCTCGGGTTTTGTTCCGTTTGCTAAGCACCACAAGTAACACTTAAGCCATTTCAAGCATACTTAACATTTAGTACGCAGCCTACTAATCACACAATTGAATACATTAACCATAAGATCATCACTTAGCAAGTTTTCATAGTCAATAGGGTCTCAACTCATGCTTACACGTGCGATTAAGCCACAATTTGTCACGTAATCAAACCCAAGCCATGCATCAATTATTTAAGCATCCTCAACCATCCAAAACAGCCCACACAACTTCCAATTGCCACACTTCCAAGCATTCAATACCACAAGTAAAGTTTCAACATGATTCAAAGCATTTTACCAAGCCAAAACTCTACTGCAATGGACTGTTTTTCTACATTCATTTTGCCAAGCAAAAAATCTCCAATTTGCATGAACCAATTGTTAAATTGAATCTTAATGAGTGATTTAAATCTAGAAATAAACCTCGCATCATTTGGAGTTCGGACTTAAGAGTTATTGGCAAAACCGTGAGACTACGCAAAACTGACCAAATTCATACACATTGCGATATTTGCTATTTTTGAGGCCTTTAAACTCAAAATTAGCCTTAGACTATTTCTTCCAAATATGTTCAAAACTGACCAATCTAGTGTCCTTCCAATTTTAATGCATTTTGGACATCATTTACTAGGCCAAAACGATTTCGTTCTTACAAGGTCAGAAAGCTATCAGATCCTACTTCATACTTCCAAGTTTTCCAGATTTAGATACCTTTCGATATTTGGCCATTTTGGAGATCTTAGATCAAAATTGGTCTTGGCCTATTTCTACAAAAATGTTCAAAACTGACAAAACTAGTGATCTACCAGTTTTCACTCATTTTTATCAAAGTTTACTAAGCCAAATGCACTTCGTTCTACAAAGTCAGAAAACTGCCAGCAAAACGTTTTTACCTATCTTCAAGTTTCTAGCCAAAATCCAGCCATGCATGAGTATATAGGCTCATATACACACATATACAATAACTACAGAGGTAAATATAGCCATATGAGAGCATGCATATGAGTTTTGAAAGCTTTTAAAAAAGTTTAACCCTCACCTTAGCAAGTTGTTGGATGTAAAAGCTAGAAGAAGCTTGAAAACGCACAAGAGACCTTATTTTCCTTGCTTTGGCCGAAAGATAACTGGTTGTTCTTTACTTCCTAGCTTAATTAGCATATTCTTAGTGTGTACATGTGATTAGAACAAAGGGAAATGAAAGAAAGCTATCAAAACATACCTATAGCCGAGATAGAGAGATTTGTGAGCTTTGTGTGATATTTCTTGCTTGTTGCTTGAAATGGTCGAGGTCCTTAGAGTCCTTGAGAACCTAGGTGAGTCTTAGAATGTGAGCTTGAGCTATGGAGATCCAAGAGGCAGCCATGGCCGACGGAAAGAGAATGAGAGAGCTTGAGAGCAAAATTTTTTTGATGTTGAAGAGTTGTGTATGAGTGTGTCGGCCATAGGCTTTGCAAGGCTGAAAATTCTTGTCACCTTTTGCATTTTGAATTGTGAGGTTTATGGGTATGGTGTGTAGGCCGAGAAAGGTAGCTTAGGGTAGGGTGTTTAGGAGTTTTTTATGCATTGTGTCATTTGTTTGTGTCATAGAATGTCTAGGCATATTTGAAATTATGCAATGCTTGACCAAATGAAAGGTATGGTCGGCCAAGTGAGCTTAAAAATCTGAATTCTTTGTTTTGTTTTAAGGTTTATTTATTGTACGTTGATTGTGGTATTTGAGGTGCATGGGTTTTGCAAATAGAATAAGGAATAAAGAATACTTAGTGTTTAGTGCTTTTGTCTTTTAGTGAATTGACTTACGATTAAAATAATAGTTAGTGGAGTTTGTAGGATTATTCTATAGTCTAGTGTTTTGTGTAGGATTATTTATTGAAAAGCGTGCGGGTATGCTTTCCTACGTCTGTGGCACGCACTACAAGGTAAGGCATGAACTACGAGACAGACGCATGTATTTCAAGTAAATACATGCAACCCTAAATGAATGCACGTAAATCAATGCAAGCCACGTAAATCAAGACACAACTCTTAAATCTAGGTTAAGGCATGCAGTCTATGGTTAGGGCACACGAATCAAGGTATCGCACACAATTTGAGGTTGGGCCTCACACAGCTCGTCCCCAACCCGTGTGTCAGTCCCGAGTCAGGGAGAATGCCCCACAAACAACGAACCCCGGTATGGAATGTGCCAAGGAAAATGAAAAATAAGGGCCAGCCTATCCCTACCCCATCTGCGGTGTGCCGCTTTGGTCCCTTACGAAACGAAAACGACTCTCAGCAATGGATATCTCAGCTCTCGTATCGATGAAGAACATAGCGAAATGGGATACTTGGTGCGACTTGTAGAATCCCGTGAACCATCGAGTCTTTGAACGCAAGTTGCGCCCAAAGCCATCAGGCCAGGGGCACGTATGCCTGGGCATAACGCATCGCGTCGCCCCCTCACCCCGAGCCCCAACACTGGGTTACTGGGTCCGTGCATAGGGGCGGATTGTGGCCTCCCGTGTCTCAAGGCACGGTTGGCCGAAATGCTAGTCTAGCTCAATGGACGTCACGACAAGTGGTGGTTGGTCCATTCAACTCGCGAGTTGTTGTGCGTCATCCCGTCGCACATGCAGGACTGAAGGTAGACACTCTGGTGCCGTACGCTACGACCGCGACCCCAAGTCATGTGGGATTACTTGCTAAGTTTAATCATATCAATAAGCAGAGGAAAAGAAGCTTACAAGGATTCCCTTAGTAATGGCGAGCGAACCGGGAACAGCCAAGCTTGAGAATCAGGCGGCTCCGCCATTCGAATTGTAGTCTGGCGAAGTGTCCTCAGTGGCGGACCGGGCCCAAGTCCCCTGGAAAAGGGCGCTAGAGAGGGTAAGAGCCCCGTCTTGCTTAAGTAAGTCATAAGTCGTAACCAAAGTAGTGAAAGCTACCTCTTGAGCCCGTAGGAGTCACCTCTAGAGTCCTGTATGTATCAAAATGTATCCTTTTTACTACGTGTTTAAGTACTCTAGCTTGGTTCCTAGAGGACCTAGGGGAGGAAAAACGGGTAAATGTGTTCATTTATATTTACATTATGTTATGAACTTACTTATTTTATATGACATGTTTTCAAAAGGATTTTTCATAAGATTAACTGGAAAAGAGTTTTGAAATGTTATCTCTTATTCCCCCTCGCTGAGTTCATAAGGACTCACCTTCTTTTTTGTCACAGGTGAAGAAGATTTGAAACAAGTACCCGAAGAGAATGTGTCTGTTGATGATTCCTTGGAATGATTACGTGCTTTATGTGCCTTGCTTGATAGTGGTTGTTTTGTGAACGTTGTGTTTGCTTTGAAGACTACCTATTTTGTTGATATAAATGACCCCGTTGTAATTTGGGTCTAATTTTGGCTTGTACTGATTTTAACTAGACGAACACTCTAATTGGACGTTTTACTATCACTATTTTGATTTAGTAACTATCATAGGCGACTGAAGCATTAGGTGAAGGATCAAATAAATAAATCTATCTAATCTTACCAAGGTACTTACTCACAGGCTAAAGGATGACAGGTACACGTGTAAAAGGAATTGACAAATAAATGGAACATAGTTATCTTGTTAGGCTTGTTAATCAAATGAGACATCCGAGTTAGATCGATAGGCATATCGGTTGATGATAAATAGAGGTCTTAGTTGAAATCGAATCAATAATTGAAAGTTTTTGAGGTGTTTTAGAAAATAGGTCAAACCAAAGGTCTTAAATACAACCGTTATGCTACAGGTTTTTCGGACAAACTTTTGGAGTTCTAGGCTAACGATTAAGCATCAATCATAGTCAAACAGTTAAGGACATAAAATAACAGAGATGATTTAGGTCACACCCTAGTCTAGCCTCTATAGGTAGGGTTGGAGGTGTGACAAGAACCGACGCGCTCGCCCGCCGCCCCTTCACCGACCTACAGTAGAGGCATCTGGTCCCCAAGGGCACGTGTCGTTGGCCAAGCTGTTGCGACGGAAGCGTCGCGCCGGCCGCCTTGTAGTACAATTCCCATCGAGCAGCGGGCAGAATCCTTTGCGGACAACTTAAATACGCGACGGGTAATTGTAAGTGGCAGAGTGGCCTTGTTGCCATGATTCACTCAGATTCAGCCCTTTTGTAGCTCTGATTCATCCCTTCCCCCTCCTCGCCTATCTCTGTCCAATCTGCAATCTAATCCCATCCTATCCCATCCCATCAACCAACACTATTTTCCCCAAACGGGCCAAGAGGTTCGACGCCCTATGCCGCCCCCCAAGTATGTCTCCAAGTGCCTAAGTAAGTCATAAGTCGTAGCACAAGTGTCAACATGCGAATGCCTAAGTCTTGCCAAGTGCTCTGCGCCTAAGTCCGAATAACATTAGCCTAAGTTAGTTTGCCACGCTCGCTGCTTGCTATAGTGCTGCCGCAAGTGTCGTGGGGTTTTGAGCCAACAATGATGCCGAATTATGCCCAATTATGCCCAAGGGCTATGTGTTATGCCCAAGTGCTATGTGTTATGCCCAAGTGCTATACCCAAGTGCTATGCCCAATGATGCCCAAGTGTCGACGTCATAAGTTTTAAGTGTTGACGCGCGAATGTCCAAAGTGCTATACCTAAGTGCTATGTGCTATGCCCAATGATGCCCAAGTGCTATGTGCTATGCCCATTGATGCCCAAGTGCTATGCGCACCCAATCTCTATGCCCAAGAGCTATGTGCACCCAAGTGCTATGCCCAATGATGCCTAAGGGCTATGTGCTATGCCCAAGCGCTAAAGGTCCACTACTGGCCGACCCCGCGCATCGTCTCGAGTGCCCAAGTGTTAGATAGCCTATGCTTGCTAAGTTAGAGAAGACAAAAAATTTGAATTCGACCTTGTGTGCCCTGGCCTGCCGAGGTGCCTAACGTTCTTCCCTTAGCATTAACGATGACTGAGGTTATGTTGCCCCTATCATCGACATGGCTGGGCAAGTTGGTGAACGGTTGTGGCACGGCTGCCCACGGTATTGCACGACAGCGCATGATTGGGCCTCTGATGGGGCACGTACTTGGGGCCTCGGATGAGCCATAGCTTGGCACGCAGTTGGGCACGGCTTGGAAAGGTTGTTGCGCAGTGGGGTTGCGCATCAGGCACGATGAGGCAAATAGTTGGGCGACGATGTCGCACAATGGTGCGCGCATGCCCTACGAATGTACGCGCATGGGGCGCCCATGTCGTACGAAGGTGGGCGCGTATGGGGCGCCCGTGCCGCATGAAGGTGCGCACATATGGGGCGCCCGTACCGAACGATGATGCATGCATGGGGCCCGCATACTACATGAAGGTACGTACATGGGGACCGCATAACGCACGAGGGTACGAGCATGGGGCACCCATACAACACGATGGTGCGCACATGTCGCACGAAGGTGAGCGCATGGGGTGTCCATGCCGCACGATAGTGCATGCATTGGGCACGCATACCGTATGATAGTGCGCACATGTGGACCACATGCCTCACGAAGGTGAGCACATGGGGCGCACATGTTGCAATATGGTGCACGCATGTAGCCCACATGCCGCACAACGGTGCGCGCATGGGGCACCCATGCAGGACAATGGTGGCCGCATAGGGAGCCCATGCCCTACGATGGTGTGTGCATGGGGTACCCATGCCGCACGATGGTGTGCGTATGCCGCAAGAAGTTGCGCGTATGTTGCGTCCATGCTGCATGATGGTAAGCACATGGGATGCCCATGCGCGCACGAAGGTGCACCCATGTGGCCCGCATGCTGCATGAAGGTGCGCATGGGACGCGCATGCCATACGATGGTGGATGCATGTGGCCCACATGTGGCACGAAGGTGCCCGCATGGGACGCCCATGTCGCACGATGGTGCGCGCATTGGGCGCGCATGCTGCACGATGGTGCGCACATATGGCCCACATACAGAACGAAGGTATGCGTATAGGGCGCCCATGCCGCACGATAGTGTAGGCATCGTGCGCGCATGCCTCACAATGGTACGTGTAAGTGGCCCGCATGGGGCGCCTGTTCCGCACCTTCGTGCATGCATGGGACGCGGATTCCGCACTATGGTGTGCCCAAGTGGCATACACTGGGCACTCGAGGGGCGTTGTTGGGGCACGGTTGGGCACTGTTAGGGCATGGTTGGGGCACTATGGGGGGTACGCTTAGGGGACGATAGGGGATGTTGGGGGACGGCTTTGGCACTACTACGGGACGTTGGGCACGACGGGCAATGTTAAGCATTCGGGGGTAATGGACATATGGAATGTATTATGACACAAATGTGGACATTGATGTCCTTTTACAAGTGGTTTCCGAATCTATGAAGTAGTCTTAACCTTTCCCTTATCCGATAAACAGTTCGTCACATTTGTGAGGTGAATTAGATTAATCGGGTTCCCAATCAATCCAAAAACAATTTTAACATCAAATATCATGTAAACAAATTAATTTATAAATTAATATAAATTTTCCTGACTTTTCTAGTATTTTTTCTGATTTTTTCCTATTTTCATAATTTTTAAATATTAAAAATTAATTTTCTGAAATTTTTTTTGAATATCATTTAATAAATTAATGTATGAATTAATATAAATTTTTCTGAATTTTCTACAATTTTTTCTAATTTTTCCCTATTTTTCGTTACTATTAAATATTAAAAAATATTTTTTTAAAAAAAATAATCTTGAACCATTTGGATATCATATGCGATCAATAAGGAACAAGTTGGGTACGAATATCATGCCACATGAGGCCATTTATAGTGTAAAACACCCATTATGAATCTCAGACAAAATGTACGTTACTACTATTACTTGGGTTTTTGCATCTAAATGTACTATAGGGGGGCATGTGGTGTCAAGCCCTTTGGTCGAGGTCTACGTGGGGGGACGTAGTGGGCACTTCGTGGCACATTGTGGGCTATATCGTCGGATATATTATGGGCTATATTGTGGGCGGGAATGCCGATCGAGTGAATCACATCGAGGTGTTACATTGCACACTCGTGCGATCGGGTCGTGCCACCCCTGCCGCGCGTCCCCCGGAATGTCCCTTGGTGTGGTACCAGGATGGCTAATGAGGAATGTGGTAGCTTCCCTAGCCCCTTATTATCCATCTTGGTACTGCAACACCGTCGACATCGTTGGCATGGCTAATGACGAGGCGAGTGGTTGCCCAAGCACAAAATTAGCCATCCCCGTGCCGCCGGCTAGGTACACGTTGGGGGGACATTCCCGTCCCCCGACGTGTCGTTGGGCCTGCGCGATGCGCAAATCGCCTAGAACATGAAGCCATGGTCATTGCTGAGTAAATGCGCATGGCCATGGTCTAGTGTCATGGCGATTCAAGCACCGCTTGGGCTTGGGGGGCTCTTAGGGGACGGTGGAGGCAAGCGTGATGCGCGAATCGCCTAGCACACATGGCATTGGCTTTCGTTAAGCAACGACCCAAGCGTTGCAATAAGATTATTGTTGATACTTCAACGTCGTGGTGATCCAAGTACCATGTGGCCTTGAAGCCTTCTCCCGGGGGGTTCCGACGTGCTTGTACGATGCACGAATCGCCTAGCACACGACGCCATGGTCCACGCTGAGTCGTAATGCGACGGACGTGGTCTAGTGTCGTGGCAATCCAACCACTGCGTGGGCAGGAAGGTAGTTTGCTTGTCCCGTTTTATGCATACGGGTGCATACATGGGACGGTAGGGGCATGGGCGATGCGCGAATCACCTAGCACACGGCCTTGGCTTTCGTTATGTGACAACGTGAGCGTTGCGATGAGATGATTGTTAGAGCTACAATGTCATGGTGATCCAAGCACCGTGTTGTCTCCAAGCCGTCCGACGGTATGTTCCTATGGGCCTGCGCGATGCACGAATTGCCTAACACACGACGCCATGGCCCTCCCCGAGTCATAATGCGACGGACGTGGTCTAGTGTCATGGCGATCGAAGCACCGCATGGGCAGGAAGTCTGCTTTCGGTTAGTATCTCAAGTGCGTGCACTCGATGCTTGGTCGGGCACCACGAAGTAGGCTCCTAAGCTTGCGACGTGTAGCCTAGTCATGCACCTCGTACCGTTCCTATCCCTTGTCCCTCAGAAATTCTTCGTGCCT